>CAUYQG010078282.1:0-16186 GCA_963574415.1 Tarsius wallacei | reverse complement strand
TTTTTTATAATTTTTCTGGGTTTAGGTTTCTCTCCTTTAATTTCTTATGGTGGAATTTTTTTTTTTTTAATTTAGCTATTTGTTCTTCTTCTTCTTCTTTTTTTTTTTTTTTTTTTTTTTTTTTTGAGTTGGAGTCTTACTCTGTTGCCCAGGCTGGAGTGCTACGGCACGCTCACGGCCACCAGAGCCTCAACCTGCTGGGCTCAGGTGATCCTTCTGCCTCAGCCTTCCAAGTAGCTGGAACTACAGGCATGTGCCACCATGCCCAGCTGACTTTTTATTTATTGTAGAGATGAGGTCTCGCCAAGTTGCCCGGGCTGGTCTCAAATCTGTGGGCTCAGGCAATCCTCCCACCTTGGCCTCCCAAAGTTCTGGAATTATAGGCATGAGCCACCGTGCCTGGTTCTTCTTTTTTAATATAGGCATTTTTAGTTATAAATTCCAGTCTAAGCATTAGCTTCGTTCCATAAGTTTTGCTATCTCATGTTTTTGTTTTCATTCATATCAAGTTATTTTAGATTTTCCCTTGTGACTTTTTCTTCTACCTATTGGTTATTTAGGAGTGCACTGCTTAATTTCCACATATTGGAGAATTTGTCAAATTTTATGCTATTATTGATTTCTCATTCCACTCCTTTATTGTCGGAAAACAATCTTTGTATGCATTAAATTATTTCAAATGGAGCCAGGCACAGAGGCTCACGCCTATAATCCCAGCACTTTGGAAGGCCGAGGTGAGATGATTGCCTGAGCCCACGGGTTTGAGACCAGCCTGGGCAACTTGGTGAGACCCCATCTCTACAATAAATCAAAAAATTAGCCAGGTGTGGTGGTGTGTGTCTTTAGTTCCAGCTACTTGGAAGACTGAGGCAGAAGGATTGCCTGAGTCCAGCAGATCGAGGATGTGGTGGCCGGGAGCGGGCCACTGCCCTCCAGCCTGGGTGACAGAGTGAGACTCCTACTCAAAAAAAATAAAAATAAAAATAAAATAAGTAAAGTAAGTTTAATATATGTATATTGTATTCAGACTTGTTTTATGGCCTGACATTTGGTAAGTCCTGGAGAATGTTACAATTGCACTTAAGAAGAAAGTATCATTTTCTGTCATTGGAGTGTTCATTAGATATTTCTTTAGTCTCTTTTGTTTACAGGGCTGCTCAAATCTTCTATTTTCTTGTTGATCTTCTGTCAAGTTTACATTATTGTAAATGTGCTATTGAAGTTTTCAACTATTATTGTTGAATTTTCTAATTCTTCCTTCCATAGTACATATATGTTAACATATATGTTAACTGCATATATGTTAACAACATATATAATTGTTATGTCTTCCCAAGGATTGAATCTTTTATCACTATAAAATGTCCTCCTTTTCCACTAGTATTAACTTTTACTTAATATCTATTTTGTCTGATATTAGAGATGAGGTCTCACCAAGTTGCCCAAGCTGGTCTTGAACTCATGGGCTCAAGCAATCCTCTTGCCTCAGCCTCCCAAAGTGCTGGGATTACAGGCTTGGGCCACTGCACCTGACCAGGCAGTTTCTATTGACTGCTTTTTGAAACACATTTCTTTATACAGACTTTCTTTTTTTTTTTTTTTTTTGCCTCCTCTTGGATGACTCACAATTTTTTGTTGAATATGAACATTTTATTTTTTTAATTTTTTTTCTTTTTAAATTTTTATTTAAAATTGTGGGGTACAATTCAGGGCTAGGTTTACAAATATTTACCGTGCAGGTACTCTTATCAATGAGGTATGCCTCCCTTTCCCCAGGCAGATATCGACTACTGTCAATCCCACCTTCCCACTCCCTCACCCCCCTCCCCGTAGTTTCCCACCACTGTCAATCCTTTTCTTATAGTAATATGGTAGTTATTCAAGGTCCACTTATGAGTGAGAACAGAGATGCTCAGCTCTTTGTTTCTGTGAAAGATCACTTAGTATTATAAACTCTAATTCCATCCAGGTTGCTGCGAAGTTCTAAAAATCGACCTTCCACATGACCCCGCAATCCCTCTACTGGTAATATACCCGGAAGAACTCAGGTCACTCTATAAAAAAGATACTTGCACATGTATGTTTATTGCAGCATTGTTCACAATAGCAAGAACATGGAACCAACTATGCTGCCCATCAAAAGAGGACTGGATTTTTTAAATGTGGTACATATACACAATGGAATACTACGCAGCCATAAAGAAGAACAAAATCATGAAAATTGGACATTTTAAATAGTATGATGTGTCATCTCTGAAAATTAGATTCTTCTCCTCATCCCCAGGGTTTGCTGTAGTTCTTGTTGTTCACTGTTTGCTGCTACTGCTATTTGTTTCTTGCCTCTTCCTATCTAATTCTGTGAAGTCTGTTTCTTTGTCATGTGTGGCCACTGAAGTGCCTGTTTGTTCAGCTTATTGGCAAGCTAATAATTGGACAGTGATTTCCTTATATTCCTGGATCCAATAAGTCTCCCAGTCTTTCCTGAGGGGCTTTGTATGTGTGTTGGGACAGGCAGTTTACATGTTGGTCTTAGTCTTCACTTTCTACTTGTGCAGAGCCTCAAACTCAGAGGTGAAAGATGCACACTACCCCACGCATGCATATAGAATTCTGGAGTCCTAGGAATATGTAGGAACTTTACACAGCTCTATGAGCATCCAGCTTTCCCTTTAAAATTTTTTGGTCAGCCTCTTATTTGCCCAAAATGAGTTAATAATTTAGGTAGCTTTGATGTTAAACAATTATCAGTGACCATGTTTAGCAAATGCTCTTGGGTTTGACTATTTGCACAGAGTGATGTAAAATAAAGACAAGCTCTGAGAAGGGACTTTTGATGAGCCACTAGACAGGTCAAATAATGATATGTTGGATATGGGATTTGGGGGAAGCTCTAATCCCATTCTGACCCTTCTAGTGGCTGTGAGGCTGCTGGTTTTCATGGTTGTATAGGTGGAAGACTGTTGGTTTTCAAGACTACTATGGAGCTAAGGAAAGAGGAATGGGGTTGGCGCAGGTTAAAACACCACAGGCCGGGCTCGGTAGCTCAGCCTGTAATCCCAGAGCTTTGGGAGGCCGAGGTGAGTGGATTGCCTGAGCCTGTGGGTTCGAGACCCGCCTGGGCAACTTGGCGAGACCTCATCCCTACAATAAATCAAAAATTAGCCAGGTGTGGTAGCGCGCACCTGTAATTCCGGCTACTTGGAAAGCTGAGGCGGAAGGATTGCTGGAGCCCAGCAGGTTGAGGCTGTGGCGGCCGGGAGCGTGCCACTGCACTCCAGTCTGGGCGACAGAGTGAGACTCCAACTCAAAAAATAAAAAATAAAACAAAAAACACCACAAATCTCACTTATTCTTCACAAGATTCAACTGTTTTTCTAGAATTAACACTCCTTAGAATTTCTAAATTCCAATTTTCAGAAATTTCCGATTTCTAAAATTAACTCTCTTTAGTCTTTTTTTTTTTGAGTTGGGGTCTTACTCTATTACTAGACTGGAATGCAGTGGCATGATCATGGCTCACTGCAGCCTCTACTTCTTAGGCTGAAGTGGTGATCCTCCCGTCTGTCTCCCTAGCAACTGGACTACAGGTGTGTGCCATCACACCTGGCTAACTTTTTAATTTGTTAATAGAAACAGGGTCTCACTATGTTGCTCAGGCTGGTCTCAAACTTCTGAGCTCAAGTAGTCCTTCCACCTCGGCCTCCCAAAGTGTTGGGATTACAGGTGTGAGCCACTATGCCTGGCTTCTTTAGTCTTCAGTTAATTTCCAGTGTTTGAAAAAGTTACTTTTACAGTTTTTGCCAGTATTTCATTATTTTTATGGGGGAATAGATTTTCAGAGATCTTTACTCCATCATTCCTGAAGTCAAGACAGATCATGCACCCTTTTATTTTTATTTTTGAGTTGGAGTCTCACGCCGTCGCCTAGGCTGGAGAACAGTGGCATGCTCACAGCCACCCCAACATCAACCTGCTGGGCTCCAGGGATCCTTCTGCCTCAGTCTTCCAAGTAGCCAGAACAGGCGGGAACTACAGCTGCGTGCTACCGCGCCCAACTAATTTATTTATTTATTTTTATTGTAGAGACGAGGTCTCACCAAGTTGCCCAGGATGGTCTCGAATCCGTGGACTCAGGCAATCCACTGCCTTGGCCTCCCAAAGTGCTGGGATTACAGGCTAAGACACCGAGCCCGGTCAGATTATATACTCTTAATACTTAAATTTGCAACCTGAATCTCTAACCTTGGGGCAGATCAGACTAGTTTAAACCCAGGGAACACAAACATTTAGAGGTGGGACATTTCATCTTTTGTCGTGAGGCAGGGACAAAGTGGCCTGGCTGAGTCAGGAGCCATGAAGATTCATGTCTTGGCTCCAGCAATATTACAATGTTATATATGAAATAACTGCTTTGCTTTTGAGTTTCCTCTTCCATAAAATGGTAATAATGTTGTTTACCTCACAGATTACTTACTGTGAGAATTGTTACCTCATTTAAGAGAGGAAAAGCATGGTGTAAACCGAAAAGCAGTCAATATTATTTCCTAATCCACTTAACACAGAGTAGGCACTAAATAAATATATGTAGAATAAAGAAAAGGCTAGAGCAACTGGCTTCTAATTAGTGCAGTGGCTAAGGTCATGGCCTCTGGGCTTAAACAGTCTAAGTTCAGGTCCTATTAGTTGTGCGATTTGGAGGCATTAGTTATTCTTTCTAGTGCCTATCTGCTTTCATCTTGCTCAAATCTTGAGTGTGTTGTGATATCCTACTCTTATATCTCTCTGCTTACTGCCACCTAAAGCTGCTCCATGTTAGGTGGCTGAGGGAGGATTAGATAGTTCTCTTCTTATATAAATGACAAATGAATTCACACCATTTAGCATATGTGTCAGGAACCTTGAGCTTCACCATGGTGTTTCTCTCAGCCCTAGAAAGCTATGGCTCCTGCCCCTTAACTTACATGGAATCTTCTAAGTAAAAACAAGAGCAGCTACAATAAGCATATATTACTTAATGTTTTTTAAAGCTAAAAATTGAATATATGTAAATAAAGTTTAAAACTGTATGTACTAGGAGCCCAGAGGAGGGCAAGGTCCTGGGGACCTGGGTAGGTAAGGAAAGGTTCCCTGGTGGACCTAGGCTTTAGCCTAGGTAGAGTAGATAGAGGCTGGTTCCCCAGAGAAAGGAGATGAGAGGACATAACAAAAAGGGTGTACAGCAGCCAGTCTTCTTTGACCCTTTTATGGTAATAGTAGTAGTTAAGGCCCCAGCTATGCTAATCACTGTTCATGTATTAAACTTGTTTAATCCCTCCATAAGCCTATGAATTCTGAGCTATTATTGTCCCCATTTACAAATGAAGTAATGTTATCACCTGACTGGGTTCTTAGGCCTGCTGCCCACAGAATCTGAGAATGACTCAGCTGTGACAGTAGACAGAGTTTAATATTGCAAAACAGCTGAATGAGGAGGACAGGAGCTATTTCTCAAATCCACCTCCCCAAAAGCCAAAGGCTAGGATTTTTTGAGGAATAATTTGATGAGCAAGAGGCTAGGGAAAGGGTGATGCTAACTGGTTGGGGCTGAAATCATGGGGGGTGTTGAAACTGTCTTCATGCTGCAGAGCTGGTTTCTGGGAGGGGCTACCAGAGCCCTGGAGCCAGCTCCTTGGTATGTGTCCTGGGTCTGGGTGGGGCCTCTGGTCCATTAGAGTGCAAAGTGTGAAAAATTTCTCAAATACCATTCTTAGGTTTTATAATAGAGAGGCTATCTATAAAGCCAGTCCTGTGACCATTGGCTACTGATCCCTGGGCAGTAAGCCATACAGAGGTACGTGGGAGAAGGGGTCCCTGGAGTTAGAGCTGCTCACCCCCTTGAGCCTGTCAAACTTTAGGATGCCATCGAGGAGATCTGTGCAACCTTATGCTCATTGTTTAAGGGAAAACATGTTTAACAGCCCAGCTTCAAGGCATGAAGATAATTAATTTCTCCCTATTGAAGTGAAAGAAAACTTTGAAATGACAGATTTGTTCATTTCTAACCAGAGCTATACCTTTGCAGGGCTCAGGTTTCTTCAACAGTTTTTAACCCCATGGCCCTACATTCATTTTATGTAGGCAGTTTCAGTAACTGAGACCCAGAAAAGTTTACTCTATGTCACATTGATGGTAAGTTATTGCATCAGAATCCTAAACTCTGCAATCTATCTTCTTCCAGAGCCCAAGGAGTTATGGCTGAAAAGTAATTGGAATTAGACAGTGGAGGGATTTGAATATTTCGAATACTGAGTAATCCAATGTGATGGTTAATTTTATGTGTCAACTTTACTGGGTTAAGGGATATCCAGCTGGACACAGTGGCTTACACCTGTAATCCCAGCACTTTGGGAGGCAGAGGTGAGAGGATTGCCTGGGCCCAGGGGTTCGAGATCAGCCTGGGCAACTTGGCGAGACCTCATCTCTACAATAAACAAAAAAATTAGCTGGGCTTGGTGGCACCCGCCTGTAGTTCCAGCTACTTGGAAGGCTGAAGCAGAAAGATTGCCTGAGCCCAGCAAGTTGAGGCTGTGATGGCCATGACTGTGCCATTGCACTCCAGCCTGGGTGACAGAGTAAGACTCCAACTCAAAAAAAAAGGTGGGGGGGGAGATATCCAGAGAGCTGTTAAACATTATTTCTGGGTGTGTCTGAGAGGATTTTTCTAGAAGAGATTAACATTTGAATTAGTAGACTGAGTAGAGACAATCTGTTCTCACCAATGTAGGTGAGCATCATCCAACCTATTGAGGGCCCAGATAAAATAACACTGGAAGGAAGGATGAATTCATTCTCTCTTCTGGAGCTGAAACATCCACCTTCTTCTGAACACCACTGGCTTTCCTGGTTCTCCAACTTGCAGATGGCAGACCATGAGACTTCTCAGCCTCTATAATCATTTGAATCAATACCCATTTGAAAAATTCTCTCTTATATATCTGTATCTATCTCCACATCCATATCTATATCTATCTCTTTACCCTGTTGTTTCTGGTTCTTTGAAGAACCCTGACTAACACATCCAATCTCCTGAACCGGACCCACAAGTCAAAGGAATGACGCTCTAAAGGCAGAATTCCAGACATTAACAGTTCCAACTGTTCTCCTTTGGGAAGGGAGGGTGACCAAAGAAAAATTCAGAATCTGAGTCACATCTATTCAGATGAGAGCGTACAAGGAGCAGGACAGGTACCAGGCAGGAATGTGCTCAATCTACTCTCCCCTCCTTTCTTCCAGCCCTGGTCAAAATAGGAGACCAGAAAGACTCCCCTCTTAGAAGCACGGGAATTAGAACTCCTGGAACCTTTTGTTTTCACACTTTGTCATAATAAAACAGTTGCATTTACTCCAAAGGTCAATACTGACTAAACAAAGCTAAATTGTAACTTTGAACATGACAGCAGAAAAATAATACACTTATGGAATTTTCTCACTAGTCAAATAAGCAACTTAAAAACAAGCAAAGAAAATTAATTTTTCTAGAACCTTATAAAAGCTAAGTATAGAAATATCAGCGTAAACAATTGCACTCAGTAAGTAGCACTAGAGGCTTGACTGTAAGTTACAGAATAGGTTTTTTTTTAAGGGGTTTTAAGCAAACATACCAGAGCCTGCATGTGCATATATCTGACTTCAAAGCAATCACTTCAGAGAGAATAACAGCTCAAAATATTTCAGAAATGCTTTTAGTGGAATTATCTTCAGAGGCAGAGAATATTTATCTTTAATGTCATAGGAGGAGTTCAACCTTAAATCTTTGAGGATGGGTTTGATTTCTGAAACCAGCCACAAATTAGGCTACAGCATTGCATAGTGAATAAGGAGGTTAATCAAGATGAATAATGAATAATCAAGTTGAATCACTCTGAATCTCTAAATAGATGTGGCCTCATTGACTGTTTTTTGGCTTTGTAAATTTTCTAATTTAGAATTGGTGGAGTACAGCCATACTGCTTACCTTTTGGAAGATAGACTGGTATGTATTTGTGATGTTGTTGATAACAGTCAGTCTCTAGCAGGACACAGACTACATCCTCAAAGGGCAAGAGGACACACCTGAAAAGGGTTTAGGAGGACCTCTTTATAGATGTATGAGAGGGTTGGGGAAGGAACCCAAGGAGGTGGAACACCCAGAGAGGCCAGCACCAATGGAAAGTCATTTCCACCCAGACCTGAAGGAGCAAAGAGGAAGAGGGGCCTTTCAGAACCAAGCAGCCAGAAGGGTTGCTGACCCACTGAAGAGGTGGCTATTGAGAGCCCACCGCAGCCCTGTCAAAATGTGTAGTTTCTCTTCTCTCATGTCGCAATCTCCTAGCAATGTACACCTCCCCCACCCCTAGTGTGAACCTAACCAGAACTAATGAGTGATGCTGTCCACAGGAGGTCAGCCTCCTGGAGCAGAGCAGGCCAGAGCAGGGTAGAGCTTGGGTCTAGAGAGGTTGGTGGAGGACAGCATACACACACTGTGCGTGTATTGTTTCTCTCTGTTCCAAGGAGACAGGGAAGGGGTAGCTCTACTCCACAGGAGAGTAATGGCGCCTATTCCTTGATCTCACTTCTCCCCAAATGTTTGTTCCTTAGTCTCTGCATTAGATTAAGTTCAAGTCTAAAAATAAATCAAATTATTCCTGTCTGAGGAAAAGGTGGGCTTTTGAATAAATGGTGTTGGGACAAATAGAAAGTCATCTGGAAAGGAATGACATGAATCTAAACTTCACATTAAACTAAACTCCAAATGGACCAAAGGCCCAAATGTAAAACATGAGACCATGAATTACTTTATAACCTGGGAGTGAGGAAAGTCTTTCAAAATTCAGCAATAAAAACAGGAAAAGATTGATAAACTTTACCACCTAAAACCAAACAAAACACCAGAAGCAAGTCAAAAACACAAATGACAAACTAGAAGAGAACATTTGCTAGCAGCTATCTTAAAGACGAGGACAAGTACACAAAAGGGCTTTAATGTTGGAGAAGCCCAGACAATTGGACATAAATATGAACGAGTCATGAATAGAGAAATGTGAGAACAGAAAAAAAAATGCAAGTCATTCCTTACACATATGAGATGATTTCCCCTACAATAAAAGAAATGCAAATTAAAATTCTCCTGAATCCTAATGTTTTATAACATACTCTACTAAGGGTGGAGGTGCAGAATGGACAAACCCTATGGAAGGAGATTTGGCAAAATTTAACAAAATTCCATAGGCATTAACCTTTTACCCAGCAATCTCATTTCTAGGAATCTACTCTGAAAATATATCTCCTTAAACAATTGGTAACATTTGCACAAGCTTATGCAACTCAACACTGTTTGTCATAGCAAAAGATTAGAAACAACACAAATATCCACCAAGAGGAGAGGCGGTAAATAAACTGAAGTGCATACATGAATTGGAGACCAGGCATCACAAAAAGAGAAAAATGTACATTGAAATAATCTCCAGAATATATTTTTAGTTTCTAAAAGCTAGTATACAACAATAGAGTGTGTTATATTTTGTGTTTAAGGAAAAAAGGAAGAATAAGAATATATTCAGGTATTTGCAAAAAAGAAATAATTACAGTACCTGCAGGAGGTGAGGGAATGAAGTGAAGCGAGAGGATTGGAAGTGAAACTTCTGTGAGTTTGGTTACTTTTTCCTATACTTTTTTTTTAAACTTTGGGCCCACATAAATGTTTTATATGTTCAAAAAATAAAATAAAAAAGGCAAAAGTAAAATCCTAAAATGGAAAGCAAATTGGGACAAATGAGCCTAACTTTATTTCAAATGTGGCAACAACAGCTACACAAAGAACAGAATTATTTCAGTACTCTAATTATACACCCATAATGGAATATGAGCTAAGGATAAATGAATAGAAAGAAACCTTAAATTTTACTCAGTAATTTACTGTTAATCTAGTATTATAATTCTGAACTAGGAGAAAACAAATCTACAATTCTGAATTAGGAAAAAAGAAACATTATATTATTACAAACCAAAACTTTCAGTGTAACAGAAAAAAAGACGCAAAGCAAATATTAAATCAAAGAACTTAAAATAAAACACTGTAAGGTTAAACTTGGTTGAGAAGACCCATATGAAATCATTTTTAAAAGTGTATTTGTCTTTCCTCGACCTGTTCACTGCAAGGGCTTAGGAGCAATGATACACTATTAGCAAGGAGCACTCCTAGCCCCTTGCTCTTGGTATCTAAGTATCATTCCTCCCCAGTAAGGAGACTGTCTTTATTCTTAGGAATGTATGTTGAAATATTTAGGAATGAAATGACATAGTATACAATTTATTTTCAAATGGTTCAGTTGTGTGTGAGTGTGTAAGTATGTGTGTGTGTGTGTGTGTGTGTGTGTATGTGTGTGTATGTGGGTGGGTAGATGGGTGGTAATGATCTCATTATTACACTAAGCAATCCCCTTTCCTGCACCTGGTATAACCTACTGAAGAATGAACTCGAGCTGCCCACACTCTCGACAACATGGCCTTTATTCTGAAGATGAAACAAAGCCTGGAAGAACATTCATGAACAGATATAAATTACTGTCCCTGAGACAGAGGTCCTAAAAACAGACAATGCCAAGTGTGTTCTAATGTTTTGCTTAAAGTGACTTAAATCCTTTCAACTCAGATGTTTTCAATAGAATACTTCAACCTTATTAGTCAAATGCATTTATTGAAATACCATTTCCTAGTACTTTTTTTTTTTTTCAGTTTCTCTGCCTGCAATAGGTGGAGAGATTTCATCGGCAGTTGTCGGCTTTGGTGAGGCAGCAGATGTTGCACAAAGATCTTTGCTTGGGAATTGGGAAACAACTCTAACTGGCGCTCTGTAATTACCTTGTTATGTAGCTTTGGACAAGTCATATTACCTTTTGGAGTCTTTGTCTTTCAACTGCAAAATGTAGGCATTGAACTTGTCTTCTGCTATAAATGGTGGTTTGGAATTTTCTCCAAGTAGAGCAATAAGGCTGCCAATAATGGGAACAGCAAGGGAAAGAGGAAGAGTTTGAGGTGGCACCAGGATTAGGAAAGAAACCCCTAATCCAGATAATTTTTGGCATCACTCCTGTGCCAAATTCTTTAAACACATTAAAATAAATAGGGCAATAAATGTATCCTTAATCATAAGAACAATATGTTGGTATATAATTTTATTTATAATGGTACTTCATTCTAACCATTTTTTTTTCTATCTAGAAGGAAAAGAAGGGTTCTGAGTGGTTCCAGCTCTCCACACCTTCCTACGGCTGTGATTCATGTGGAAGCCTGTGCAGCTATGCTTGAGTTGGCTGAGGATTTGTAATACATCACAGATTTTGGTTTAATATGCTCCCAAATAACTTACCATGGCAGTACCATTGAAACACACAGTAAATCCTCTGTTAACTCGCATGACTGGGGAATTAGACAATCAAGCGTGACCATCTATCAAAAGTGTTAGAATGCAAAATGCACGAAGCATGAAATCCTATTGAAAACCATTTCATTCTCTTAATTATTCATTAGGTTCCTCAAAATCCGAGAGAGCTTCAAGGTCATTATTATGGACATTAATTATCACCATAATATGGCAATGGAAAAATGTATTTTAAAAGCACACTGTTTAGTAGAATACTACTAGCAAAAGAGTTCACCATTTTACTTGGGGGTGTGTGAATCTTCCTTTCTGCCACATGGTGAGAAAATGGTAATACTGGAAGTGAACTTTCCAGAGTCTTTTTGGTGCTTGGGACAGGTTACAGTCTGCATAAACTCCTGTGCAGAGGCCTGAAAAGAGAGGGTACATGCTGATTGGGAGTGGGAGGAGGTGGAATGAACTAGTGCCAAGCTCATGGCAAGTTCTCCACTGGCCAGAGGTGATGATTTGTCCTCCAGCCAGTTGTTGTTTTTAATCAGGCCAACATCAACCAGATGCTTTCTCTTTACCATGACTTGTGCTGGTTTAGAAACAACCGAATGGATTTGGTTGAGTGACGCAGCTTCAAGTAAATTTTTTCTGCAGTATAAGCAGGGCGTCTACTTTTCAACCATTTCCTCCCCAACCCCTAAAAGCACACACCAATAATGAGAGGTACTGTGAAATATAAATACCTCTAATGACTGACATATTTAAATATCAGTTCTTCAAGCAAAGCATTGTAATATGGATCATTTTGGAGTGACTGCCCAGAAATACTGTTTTCAGGCCCCCTCTGTGTCTTTTTTTTTGCCGCCAAACTTCCGCCCCATACACACTTCCACAACCCCAACTCTCGGGATTAGGTTTACTTAAGCTAGAGACACTCCAATGGGTTTGGCTGGTTGTGCTGATATGACAAAATAATGCTGAGGACATTCTCTGAATGAACTGGGCTGCCATCCAAACAGGCTCATGTTTGAAAATGTAATGACATGTCAGATTCTATTTTCAGGAAAAGCAGAATTGTCTATATTTTAATCACAAACTGATTTCTCAACTTTTTTTAGTTGTATGGCATTAGGATCCTGTGTTAAACATTAGTGCTAGGAATGACCTGTAAACACCTAGTAAGAAGGGTATAGATGTGAGCCCTCCAGATGTGAGGGCAAACTGGCTGAGTCATCTGATCTCTGGGCTTGCTACACTGCAGTGACTTAAAACATCAATTCTTTGACACTCCCTTCAAAAGATGGTGCCTAATTCCCCCTCCCTTAAATATAGGCTGGATCTAGTGACTTTCTTCTAACAACTAGAACAATTTAGAAGTAATGGTGAGTGACTTTGGAGATGAGGTGAGTCAAGGGTATTACTGCTTCCTGATTGTGCTCTCTCAATCAATCTCTCTCTCTCTCTTTCTCACTCTCTCTCTTCCTCCCTCCCTTGCTCCACCGCACGTTTCTCAGCCATACCTCTAGTCCTGGGGACAGTAATCAGCCCTATGGAGAGATCTACATGAGGAGAACTGAGGCCTCCTGGCTAATGGCCACATGAGGGGGCCACCTTGAAGGCAGATGCTCCAGCCTAGTCAAGCCTGCAGATGTCTGCAGTCCCAGATGACAGCTGGACTACAACCTCAGAAGAGACTCTGAGCCAGGACCACTCAGCTAGGCCACTCCCCCATTCTTGACACTGAGAAACTGAGATAACAAGTATTCGTGGTTTTACGCTGCTTTGTCTGGGAGTAATAGATAAGATATGCACCTACCTACCTAAGGAGTTGTTGAGAGACCTTTCTCACCCCTCCAGTTGATGGCACTGTTGTGCAGCCACACCCGTGGAGAGGACTGTCTCAATGCCCAGAGTCTTATAACTCCTCCCCAAACAAGCCCACAGACCATTCAGATCTCTCTGGATACCTGTGAGTTAAATAGTTTTACCCTTTAAATACTTAATTCAATTATAACAAGCATTTATTTTTCACAAAAAGAAAAAAGGTTTGTCACAATATCCCATCAACAGATTGAATATCCAACATGTCATGTATTTATTGCTTTGATTCTGACAGCTAAAAATCCCATTAAAATGGCACATGCTTTAATAGGAGCAATTATAATCTAAATCTTCCAATTTGTATTATTTTTGTTAGCATGATATAAAAATATCTCAAAAAGGTCCTCTTCTTAACTTTTTGTAATTTGTGATCAGAGTATTAATATAAATTGCATAATTTCAACAAATAACATCTATTTCTTGCTTGTGAAAATTATTCATCTTTCAATTATTTATCTCCTCGGTTGTAAAGCAATTTGGAAGGTTAGTCTTTTTTTTTTTTTTTTTAGTTGGAGTCACACTCCATTGCCCAGGCTGGAGTGCCGTGACACACCCATGGCCACTCCAGCATCGACTCTCTGGCTCCGGCAATCCTTACGTCTCAAGCCTTCCAAGGAGCCAGAACTACAGGTGCACGTTACCATGCCCGACTAATTTTTGATTTATTGTAGAGATGAGGTCTCACCAAGTTGCCCGGGCCCGAACCTGCGGGCTCAGGCAATCCACCCACCTTGGCCTCTCAAAGTGCTGGGATTACAGGCTGAGCCACCGAGCCCAGTTGGAAGGTTATCCTTATAAACGAAAGTTTATAGTCTGATTAGTCAATGACAGTTTAAACATTTCAGTTTGGAGAAGGCACATTTTCACCAAGAATAATGTAGAGCTTGGGTTTGCAAAAGATGACTTCATTAATAATTTTTTACTTATAATTCAATTAGACAAATAAAGCATCTCAATTTAATTAGCTTACATTTGGAAAAAAAATGAAGATACATATAATGCACATTTCCTTTATGCTTTATAAGGGAAAAAACTTAATGGAATTTGGCTTTGGAGATTTTATGATTATTCATTCTTATCGGCCCATGATATTCTTAGACTGTATTTAGAACATGTGGTAAGTTACACTAGTTCTAGAAGGGAAAATGGCCACTTTCTGATTTATCATCCAATAATGATTACTCTTTTGCCTCATAATTTAATTTCTTTAAGACAAAAGATAGCCGGGCTCGGTGGCTCAGCCTGTAATCCCGCGCTTTGGGAGGCTGAGGTGAGTGGATTGCCTGAGTCCGCAGGTTCAAGACCCACCTGGGCAGCTTGGCGAGACCTCATCTCTACAATAAATCAAAAATTAGCCGGGCGTGGTAGCGCGCGCCTGTAGTTCCAGCTACTCGGAAGGCTGAGGCAGAAGGATCGCCGGAGCCCAGCAGGTCGAGGCTGCGGTGGCCGGGAGCAGCCACAGCACTCCAGTCTGGGCGACAGAGTGAGACTCCAACTCAAAAAAAAAAAAAAAGACACGATATGAGAGGGCCATGGATCAGCTGGAACTGTCTGTTTCATTCTACAAAATGGAGATTCTAGGCATCATTCTCGATCCACAAAATGCCTTGAGGCATAAGGAGAAACAACTCTGCAAGTATGGTGTGCGCTGCCGTACCACTCCCTTATAGAAGGTGAGAACAAAATGTCTTGGCACTTTATCTCTTGGGCTTTTTTGTTTTTCTTCTTAATTTTGCCTCTTAATTTTGCCACGATTCTATTGTTTTTAATTGGGGCCTTTCCAATGGTGACAGAGAACAAGAGCTTTTCAGTTTTTGAGGCTCTCAGCATATTAAAAAATAAAGAAATGTCAACATAGGGTTACAAAAAATTTTAACTGCTAAGTAAATACTTTACATATCTACATTTAACAAAGTATCTCTGTTAACACAAAAATATAAGACAAATTATACTCATTACAATATAATAAGAGGATTTGTGAAAAATATTAAATTCATTGTATGTAACCATTACTACTGTGATCTGTTAAGACAAAAATTTAAAGTTCCTTGATGAACATCTTTCAATCCTGTCTGTGTATCTCTGTAACTACCTCTGTACCCTCAGAAATGGCATTTCAACTTAAGCTTGTTAACGTGAAATAAGAACCAAAAGACTCTTTTGGCCCTGTGATGACCCTTGGAGCAGATGCTGCCAGAGCCTCACCCTTATCTCCCAGGGCTGTCCACCTGATGTCAACCTTCAGAATGTGTATCTCCTCACTAGAGGGCACCTCAGGTGGCAGGAGCCCTCACTACTCACAGAAATGGCCGCCAGAAGTGCCAGAGAATTAACCTCCCCTGGCCAGCAGTCCTCAACAAACTCCTTCACTGATGCGCAGGAGACTCTGAGGTGTCTTCTACACTGGCTCCTGGCATTTCCTAGTGGGGTTCAGCTCCAGTCACCCACGGTAGCAGCCTGCTTGCCTTCATACCCTTCACTGGCTGCCTTCCCTTCCCTGTCTTCCTTCTTCACTCCCCTACCTGTGTTTCCTGGGCTCTCTTCCCAAATACACTGTTTGCCCTTGAATCCTTGTCTCAGGATCTGCTTCTGAGGAAACCCATATTAAGAAAACCATGTTTTTTATGTTTTTGTTTGTTAAGGATTCACCATATAAAAATATCTACCTCTCACACACTGGACCACTTGGAGAAGATATCAGAGCTTACCAAATTATAGAACTGAAGAAATCAAAACTGTAATGTCAGATCAAGTCAAAGACCTTTAAAACATGACCAGTCTATTTCATCATATAGATTTTTTTTTTTTTGGTTTTGGTTTTTGAGTTGGAGTCTTACTCTGTCACCCGGACTGGAGTGCAGTGGCCGCTCCCGGCCACCGCAGCCTCGACCTGCTGGGCTCTGGTGATCCTTCCGC
>CAUYQG010078281.1:0-10066 GCA_963574415.1 Tarsius wallacei | reverse complement strand
TTTTTTTTTTGAGTTGGAGTCTCACTCTGTCACCCAGACTGGAGTGCAGTGGCTGCTCCCGGCCACCGCAGCCTCGACCTGCTGGGCTCCAGCGATCCTTCCGCCTCAGCCTTCCAAGTAGCTGGAACTACAGGCGCGTGCTACCACGCCCAGCTAATTTTTTGATTTATTGTAGAGATGAGGTCTTGCTTGCCCAGGAGGGTCTCGAACCCGCGGGCTCAGGCAATCCACTCACCTCAGCCTCCCAAAGGCGCGGGATTACAGGCTGAGCCACTGAGCCCGGCCAGCGTCCTTTTTAATGTGTCTTTTTTAATTATAAAATTTTAACCCTGATTCATCTTTTCTCATCGTGCTATTCTCTTGCCTTGTTTTCCTATGATTTAACCTTCCCTTCTGCCCAAACTTTTCTACTCTGTGCTCTATTTTCCCTGATCCATGGTAAAGTTAAGTCCTCTGTTGCTTCTTAGAACGTTTCTTTTATTGTCCCAATCAGTAGGCTGATTCTACTGTGAGAACACTGCTTCTCTTGCAGGTCTCTCAGATGCAGGCTGCTTCATCTTCTACACCCCATGTGTCCTAGAACTGGAAGGTGAAAGCGGTGCCTTTTCACCTCTCCACCAACACTGCTCTTGAAAGGTGATCAATGGCTTTTGCAATAATCAAATCCAGTGAATACTTCCAGTGGCACCGGATCTTTTGACCACTGTTTCTTTCTTTGGATTCCTTAACATTCCTCTGACTTTTCTTACCTTTCCCTTAATAATATTTTCTTTATTTCTCTTCTTTTTTCTATTCCTTAAATTGTGGTGTTATTTATTTACTTACATGCTGAGTACTCTTTTCTTTTTACGGAATTTACAGAATTTTCTTTAGTGATCTAATCTTCTCATGGCTTTAGTTACCAACTCTATGTCAATGCCTTAAATAAAGAAAAGTTTTCTCCTAAGATCGAACCCATATGGCCTTTTATGTGGATATCCCATATTTAAGTAAAGTTAACTTGTTCTTTAAACCTGTTTAAAACTTTTCTGGTTTTTTTTCTTCTCTTTATCTCATTTAGTGGTCCCAAAATCTAACAGTTGCTCAAACTAAATTTGGATGCCACACCTCTATCTCGGTTACTCAGTCTTATGGTTTTCTAAGTATCTCTATGACCTGTTCACTTATCTCTGTTTACGTTACCACCAATGTATAGATTAATTTGAGATTGGGTCCTTCCCTTTTATTTTATGTTTTGACTGGGGTGGAAAGACAAAGAAATGCATCTTATTGGCTAAGAGATCTCTCATCAAGCCTCGTTTTCAGCAGAGGGAAGTTGCAAAGAGGAGCCTGAAACTGAACATGAGGCCCTGGGACATTGGAGAGAAATGCTGATTCAGGGTACTTTCCAGGTGCCACCACCCAGCTGATTTGGGTGCTTCCTAGAAAAGAGTGTGAGAGAATCATAAGACATCTGTTAGAGAGCTATAGCATTTGGGGTTCAGGCAGCTTTGCAGTGGGGCATCCCTGAATGAGTCATGCTGAGAAAAGATTCATAATTCTTTACTTGCTAGGGAATCTCTCTTGCCTGGATCAATGAGCAAGGATGCAAACAGGAAGTGGAGCACCAAGGGAAGCCAGGGAAGGTTGCTCCATTGGGCTTTGTAGATAGCCAGAGCTTCAGCCATGGCAACAAGACACTGCTTCCTGGAAGGAGTCAGCCAGCAAGACACTAGTTACCAGAAGGCATGGAAACCTGGTTGGGTTATAACAGTGCTCCACTATCAACAGGAAATCATCAAAGTAAAACAGCAAAGAAGTACAGTAGGTGATAATATCTGGGTCACCACATGAACTGTCAAACAGTAAAAGTTTTGAGTCAGAGCTTCCAAACCCATGGCAAGTGTTTACTGATGGGTTATTGATCACCTCAGCCCTTGGGATGGCTGGGCAGAGACTTGAACAGCTGGAGCTCCCAAGATTGTTGTGTTGGATCATTTATCCTAACATGCTAAACAGTATAATTTTCCACAGTGCTGTGATGAGATAAATATTGGAAAGTGCTGTGATTTAAGGAATCCCTAACCATCTGCTATTCCACTCCCTCTATGTTATGCACTGATTGAAAGCTAACAAGTCAGAGGCTTCTCCTGCCTCCTAGGTTGTTAGCTTAATGCAGACAATATATAGATGTATCTGCTTTCAGTCCTGTTTATGTCAGCATTTTACTTATTTATTAAAAAATTTTGGGAATGATGACACCAAGACGGCAGAATAAAAGGTAACTTACTCATATTCTCCAACAGCAACAAGAATTATGTGTCCATCTAAAGTCAAAAGTGTCCTTTAAAAGCCTTAGAATTCAGGTGGGAGTTTGTGAAACCCTGGTGGAACCCTTGGAAGGTCATTCTGAGAGTGCAGATCAATACCCAGGTGGTTGACTTAGTCAGCTTGCTTCCATTTTCAAACTCAGAAATGACCCAGTATTCCAAGGGGCTTGGCTACAGTTCTATTTGGGGCTGATCCTATAATCAAAACCACTGCCAAAAGGTCCAGAATGAATTGCAGACGCCAATGCCTTGAAATAAAGTTTTCTCTACCCACTGACATCAGTCTTGACAAGGAACCTGAAAATTGCCCTGTGGCTTGGTTTCATCCTCCTTCAGCTGAGGTTTTAGCTCAGAGCTGCTTAGACAAGGACGTGGAAGGAGACTCACCCATGTCTCATAGCCTAGGGGTCTGAGCCTCCCAGTTGGGCATATCAACCTCCATTCCACAGCAGATCCCAAGAAGACCCAGTCTCAGCTCTGGTCCTTTCTGCTGAAATCAGAACTATCCTGTCTGTGCTGGGATCAGCTAAGAGAAGTATACCCTCTGAGCTAATGAGTGTGGGGTCTCTGCATCCATCCCACAGCAAATTTCAAGGGAGCTAATTTTCAGCTCTGGCCCCTCTTTCTGCAGTTGAAGACTTCAACACTCTACTTTCAGCAGTGGGCTGATATTCCAGGCAGGAAATCAACAAAGAAACATTGGAGTGAATTATATTCTAGCTCAAAAGAAACTAACAGACATTTACAGAACACTTTATCCAATTGCTGCAGAATATACATTCTTCTCATTAGCATATGGAACATTCTCTAGGATAGACCATTATTTTAGACCACAAAACAAGTCTCAACAAATTGCAAAAAGTGATAAATTATATCGACTATTTTTTCTGATCATAATAAAATAAAACTAAAACCCAATAACAAGAGCAACTTTGATAACTGTGCAAATAATTAAAAAGAGCAGAATTCTGTCATATGTGACAACATGGATAAATATGAAAGATATGTTCTAATGCAAGGATGGACTTGAAGTCTACAATACTCAGTGATCTATCACAAAAACAAAAAACTGAGTACCACATGTTTTCACTCATAAGTGAACCCTGATCACCTATCATAATACTACAAAAAGGGATTGACAGTAGCGGGACACTGCTGGGGAGGAGTGGGGACATATAGCAGCAATAAGGGTGCCTGGTTCCAATCCAGGTGAAGTGAGGTCCAATGGAAGGCCCAAAACTTCACCTGTACCTAAAATCAGTATGTATGCAATCTTGACTTGTAACTTACAACTTAAAAATAAAATAAAATGAAATTAAAATAAAGGAAACTGTGCAAATACATGAAAACTAAACAACATGCTCCTGAATGAACAATCGATCAATGAAGACATTAAAAAGGAAATTAGAAAAACATTTTTGAAACAAATAAAAATGGAAACAGCATACCAGAACCTATGAAGCAGAGCAAAATCAGTACTAACAAGGAAATTCACTACAATGAATGTCTACATCAAATAGACAGACTTCAAATAAACAATCTAACAATGCTGATCAGGGAATTAGAAAAACAAAGAAAGGCAAATCCAAAATTATCTGAAGAAAAGAAATAACAAAGATCAGAGTAGAAATACATTAAATTAAGGCAAAAAAAAAATACAGAAGATAAAAAAAACGAAAAGTTTGTTTTTAGAAAAAAAGAAATTGACAAAATTTTAGCTAGGCTAACTCATAAAAAAGAAAAAGGAGAGAAAAATAAAATTAGAGATTAAAAAAACATTAAAATTGATACCACAAAAATAGAAAAGTCATTAAACACTACTATGAGCAACTATATGCTAACAAAGTGAAAAATCTAAAAGAAATGGACACATTTCTGAACACATACAGCATACTAACATTGAACTAAGAAGAAACAGAAAATCTGGACAGACCAATAACAGGTAATGAGATCAAAGCCGTAATAAAAGTCTTCCATTAAAGAAAAACCCAGGACCTGATGGATTCACTTATCAATTTTTCCAAATATTTAAAGAAGAACTAATAGCAATTCTGCTTAAACTATGTAAAAAAGAAATCAAAGAGGACAAGCACTTCCAAACTCATTCTACAAGGCCAGGATTACTGAGATACTTAAACCAGACAAGGGCACAACCAAATAATAAAACTATTCCTGATGAACATAGATTCAGAAATCCTCAACATAATAGTAAAAAACGCAATTTAATAACATGTCAAGAATATGACTAATCATAATCAAGTGGGATTCATTCCAAGGATGCAAGGATGGTTTAACATATGCAAGCTACTTATCATGATACATTACATCAATAGATTGAAGGACAAAAATCATATGATTATTTCAATAGATATTAAAAAACATTTGATAATATTCAACATTCCTTTAGGATAAAAATTCTCAACAAATTGAATATAGATAGTTTATACCTTAACACAAGAAAGATCATGTTTGACAAACCAACAACTAATATAATGCTGAATGGGAAAAAAATGGAAAGTCTTTTCACTAAGATCTGGAATAATATAAGGATGTCTATTCTTACCACTTCTATTCAACATAGTACTGAAAGTCTTAGCCAGAGTATTAGGTAAAAGAAAGAAACAAAGGGCATTCAAATAGAAAAGAACGAAGTCACATTATCCTTGTTTACATACAACATGATCTTACATTTAGAAAAACCTGATCACACAACTCCAAAATTATTAAAACTAATAAACTCAGTAAAGTTATAGCATATGAAGTTAGCAGACAAATAACAGTAGCATTTCTGTGTGCCAACAGTGATTATTCTAAAATAAATAAATAAATAAAACAATTCTATTTATAATAGCTTCAACAAAAAACCCTAGGAATAAATTAACCAAAGATGTGAATGATCACTACAGAATAAAATTATAAAACACTCATGAAAGAAATTGAAGAGGATATAAAAATTAGAAAGATATTCCACGCACATGAAATAGAAAAATTAATATGTTAAAATGTCAGTACTACCCAAAGTAATCTACAGATTCAATGCAATCTCTATCAAAATATCAATGACATTCTTTATAGAAATAAAAAAAACCTAAAATTTGTATAAAACTACAAAACTTCCAAATAGTTAACGTTGTCCTGAGCAAAAAGAGCAAAGCTGGAGGCATCACACTACCCTATTTCAAATTGTACTACAAAGTTACAGTAACCAAAAATGCATAGTACTGACATAAAAACAGTCACATTGACCAACGGAACAGAATAGAAAATCCAAAAATAAATCCACATACTTACAGCCAACTCATTTTAAACAAAGAAACTAAGAGCTGTGAAAAGACAGTTTCTTTAATAAATGGTGTTGAGAAAACTGGAAATATCCATATGCAGACAAATGAAAATAAATCTTATATTTACCATATTAAATCAACTCAAAATGGGTTGAAGACTTAAATGTAAGAACTAGAACTATGAAATTACTAAAAAAACAGGGAGAAATACTTCAGAACATTGGTCTGGGCAAATATTTTTAATAAGACCTCAAAATCACAGGCAACCCAATCAAAAACAGATGAATGAAATTATGTCAAGCTAAAAATCTCTGTGCTGCAAAGGAAATAATAAAGTGAAAAGATAGCCTAAAACATGGAGGAAAATATTTGCAAACTATTCATGCGAAAAGTGATTAATAACCAGAATATATGAGAAACTCAACAAGAAAAAAATAAATACCTGATTTTAAAATGTTCAAAATACCTGGGTAAACATTTCTCAAAAGAAGACATATAGATGGCCACCAGACATATGAAAAAAAAAAAGTTCGACATTACCGATCACCAGGAAAATGCAAATCAAACACACAATATATATACATTTTTTATAAAGTCAAAATGGCTGTTATCAAAAATACAAAAAACAACAAATACTGGTGAGGATGCAGAGAAAGGAGAATGGTCATACATTATTGGTGGTAATGTAAAGTAGTATAACCATCATGAAAAGTAGTATAGCCAATATGAAAAAAATTAAAAATAGAGCTACCATCTGATCCAGCAATACTAATAGTGGATATATATCCAAAATAATTGGAATCAGTGTATCTGAGAGATATCTGCTCTTCTATGTTTATTGCAGCCATCATTCAAAATAACCAAGATATAAAATCAACCTAAGTGTTCATCAGTGGATGAATGGATTAAAAAATGGGTCATATGTACCCAGTGGAATGTTATTCAGCAATAAAACGATGAAATCCTGTCATTTGCAGCAACATGGATAGACCTGGAGCTCATTATATTTGGTGAAATAAGCCAGGTACAGAATGACAACACGTGTTCTCACTCATATGTGGGTGTTAGAAAAAAGCAGGTGGTGGTAGAGAATAGATTGGTGGTTACTAGAAGATGGAAAGAGGTACAAAATGAAGTTAAATAAGGAATAAATCTAGTATTTGACAATACAATGGGAAAATTATAGAGCACCATAGCTTATTGTATATTTTAAAATAGCTAGAATAGAGGAATTGTAATATTAACAACACAAAGAAAATAAATGTTTGAAGTGATAGATATACCAATTACCTTGATTTGATAACTTCACGTTGTATAGGTATCACAATATCACATGTACTCTCAAAATATGTACAAATATAATATGCAAATATAAGAAAAAGAAAAAAATCCAATTACCCCTGTTATTCCCTGTCTCCAAAATAAATTGATGAATAAGAATGATGAATTTTGTGTCTTCATTTAGCTTATATTATAGTGGGGGGGGAGGGGAAACAATAAAGAAATGAGTTATTGTAAGCATGACTAAGTAAATTTCACATAAAACAATAAAATGGGAATTTTATAAGGGAAAGTTTTATTATATAATAAGCTTAAATTTTAAAAAGTTGATAATGGCTAATTGTTTAAAAGTTATTGTTAAATTAGCTTTAAGCAAAAATCCTTTAAAAATTAACAAATTTTCTAATTCTGATTCTACATTTGTCTTGCTGCAAAGGCATCCTTAAGTTTTCACTTCACTTAAAAAAAAGTAAACCTAAAATTATATACTATGTACATTATGGTGCTTTACACATAAAAGGCAACAAGTAAAACTCCTGATCAGATAAGACCAACTAGACCTCAAGCTGAACTAGGGAATTAATTTGCATTTACTTGATTTCAATTAAAACACAATGTTTGAAGTATATGTACATTTTATTTTAATAATTTTCAACTTAACTGATTTTTTTAATTGACAATCTACATGAATTACTTTGGCTTTTATCCTAAGTCACTCAATAAATGTTTATTGACTATAAATCACACCATCAAGACCGTGTTTAGGGTGCTTTGGGAGATGCAAAAATTAGACAAAAAATACATTTTTAATGAGCTAATAGTTTGAAACACATGAATACAAATAACTCAAAGGTAGTGGGTAATAAGACAGACAATATCTTCCAATCATTAGTTTCTTCTCAGAAATACTAACTTCCTCAATATTTCTCAAAAGTCTTACTTTTAAGACTTTACTCAAAAGTTATGAACTTCTGTGTATTGTATAAATTAGTCTTGCACCCTTTTAACCCTGTTCGTCTGTTCCCTCTGTTTCTCCATCACCAGTCACCTGCTGCTGATCTAGTCTCTATTCCAGATTCTGAGAGGTAGTAGATAAGAAGCTATGGAATGTTCAGGTAACTCCCTGCTTGCTTACCTTAAGAGGTTACCTAACTAGTTGGAGGCCGATTCAGGAGTCAGCTTCCTATTTTCTGTACAAACTACACAGACTGAATGTAGTGTAGCGTTCATAGTGCTAACCATGGAAGGAAACAACCCCAAGACAGGTGTTGCTTATAAAATAATTCAGGGATATACCCCAGGGAAATAAAGTAGTATTGGTTTAAGAGTTGGATGAAGGGGCAGTCAGGAGGATTTTGAATGTGTAGTTCAAGCCAGGGGAGCATATATCTAATTTGGGGATATGAAATATAATTATTTTTAAATTAAGAAGTTGTCATATGAAAGCTGCCAAGAACTCAGGGTAGGGGGTTTATGGAGAGCTACATAATTACAGTGGAGGAATGGGAATATAAGGCAGTGATGGAAATAAATAGAAATTTAAGTAGCTTTTTAAAAAAATTATTTTAAAGATGTGGGGTACAAGTCAGGATTGGGAACATAAGTGGTCTAGGTATAGGTGGAATTTGGGCCTCCCCTTGGCCTTCACTTCTCCTGGGTTAGGATCAGTCACCATTATTGATTTTATGTGTTCCCCTACCCTCCAGGCAGTGTCCTGCTACTGCCAATCCCTTTCTTGAAGTATTATGATAGGTGTTCAGGGTCCACTTATGAGTGAGAACATGTGGTACTCAGTTCTTTGTTTCTGTGATAGATCACTAAGTATGAAAAACTCTAATTCCATCCAAGTTGCTGGGCAATCCATCGTTTTTTTCCTTCCATATGACTGTGTAATATTCCATCATGTATATGTACCACATTTTAAAAATAAAGTCCACTTTCAATGGGCAGCATGGTTAGTTCCATGTTTTTGCTATTGTGAATAGTGCTTCAATAAATATGCATGTACAGTTATCTTTTTTGTAGAATGATTTGAGTTCCTACAGTATATTCCCAGAAGGGGGATTGCTGGACCATATGAAAGGTCAATTTCTAGTTCTTTGAATTACGACACTGCTTTTCATAGCGGTTGAACTAGTTTGCACTCCCACCAACAGTGTAGAAGCAGTTCCTTTTCTCCACATCCTAGCCAGCACCTATTGTTTCTTGTTTTATTAATCATGGCCATTCTTACTGGAGTTAGGTGGTATATTAGTGTGGTTTTGATTTGCATTTATCTGATGATTAGTGAGGCTGAGCATTTTTTCATGTGTCTGTTGGCCTCTCATATGTCTTCTTTTGAAAAGTGTCTATTCAATGTCTTTTGTACACTTTTTGATCGAGACTGTTTGCTTTCTTCCTTTTGGCACGTTTGAGTTCCTTGTAGATCAAGGGTGTTAGGCCTTTGTCAGATATACAGTTGGCAAATATTGTTTTTCCCATTCTGTGGACTGTCTCCTCACTCTCTTGATAGTTTCTTTGGCTTTGTAGAAGCTTTTCCATTTCATGAGATTTCACTTGTCTATCTTATATCTTATAGCATGGGCATTTAAGGTTTTGATCAGGAATTGGTTGACTATTCTGATTTCTGTAACGGTGTCTCCTGTGTTTTCTAAGAGTCTTATAGTTTGAGGTTTTATGCTTAGATCTTTGACCAATTTAGAGTTGATTTTTGTGTATGGTGATTTTTGTGTATGGTGATTTTTGTGTATGATGAAACAGGTAGGGGCCCTGTTTCATTCTTCTGCATGTGTCAGCCAGTTTTCCCAGCACCATTTATTGAAAACGTTTTCCTCTCCCCAGTGGTTGTTAGTGGAGGCTTTGTCGAAGATGAGTTGGTTGGGAAATTGAGGTTTTGTTTCTGGAATCTCTATTCTGTTCCATTGCTCGATATGCCTGTTCTTGTACCAATACCAGGCTGTTTTGATTATTGTAGCCATATAATGCAGTTAAAAGTCTGGAAATGTGATACCTTCTGCTTTGTTTCTTTTGCTAAGTATTATTTGGCTATTTGTGGCTTTTTTTTTCCATATGAATTTCTGTATTGTTGTTTCCAGGTATGAGAAGAATGATGATGGTAATTTAATGGGTATTGTGTTGAATCTGTAGATTGCCTTTGGTAGGATGAACATCTTAACAATGTTAATTCTTCCA
>CAUYQG010078279.1:0-16403 GCA_963574415.1 Tarsius wallacei | reverse complement strand
CTCGGGTCTGGGTTGGGGTGCCGGGGTCGGGCAAAGCCACACATGCGTGGGGTCAAGCGGGACACACAAACAAAAAAAAAAAAAAAAAAAAAAAAAAAAGAATTTACCATAGCTGGCCAAGGAGCCGTCAACACCTTCATGGAGTTGCATGAGGGCAGGTAAATGATATCTATCATTAGACTCATTTAATATTTGCCAAAATATCTGCTTGCTGCCATTTTGTGGCATGATGGTGGGAATAGGTATCAGGTTGCTAAGAATAACCAAGATACAAAAGTGCTGAGTGGGCTCTAAAAATCATTGTTCATAGGAGTTAAAGCAATGCTCTTATAAGAAGTCAAGTCAGCCAGGATATTTCTGACTTAAAATGTCAATAGATGACCCTCTCTATTATGTTCACGTTTCAGTCTTTTCCCACCAACCTTGAATGAAAAATATCTGGAGCTAGGAGTCTGTCTTTCCCTTCTAATAATGATGGTGTTCAGAATAAAGGGGCCAGTCCGGATATGGCCTATTGATGATGCTGTCTCTGTTTGGCAATATTTGCAGCTGCAGTGAAGGAAGACCCTGAGAAAGCTGGATTTTCCAATTATATGGGCCACTAAGTCCTCTCCTAATAGTTCTAGATGCTTATTTGTTTGTTTGTTTGAGTTAGGATCTCACTCTGTAGCTCAGCCTGGAGTGCAGTAGCACAATCACAGCTCACTGCAGCCTCGACCTCCTGGGCTTAGGCAATCCTTCTATCTCAGTCCCCTGGTACCTGGGATTACAGGCATGCACCACCACGCCCAGCTAATTTTTTAATTTTTATTTTGTAGAGATGAGATCTCGCTATGTTGCCTACGCTGGTTTTGAACTCTTAGGCTCAAGCAATCCTCACACCTTGGCCTATCAAAGTGCTGGGATTACAGGTATAGCCACCAGCTAGATGCTAATTTTAAATAAAGCCCCAATAGGTGGCAATTCATTAGTCTGTTTTTCCTTTATATCCTTGGTTCTGGACTTCAAAAAATATATATCTATATAGACATCTATATAGATATATATATAAAATTTGAACACCAATTAATAATGTAAACCAGAATCGTGGGGCTAAAAACTGGAAAGTCTTCCAGACCTGTTACAAATTCAGAGGTGACTGAAAAGGAATGTAAAAACAGGGGTGCATTTGTTTCCAACATTAGCAGCTGCAGCCAGAGCACCCCTCTGAAAACTATTGGACATGAAAGGAATCTTCTGCTGTGATTAGCGACAAGGAACAGCCTCCACTGGGGGAGGGAAGGATCGGGTCATGCTTGGGATGCCTTTCTAAAAAACACGGCCACCCCAGCCCGAAGGGGTGAGATAGGGTTACCCACGGGTATGGGCAGGGCTGTGTATGAAAATCCAACAGCACTAAATCAAAACCTCCCCCAAGACCTGGCGGCTTCCTGGCCACCTCCCCTAGAATGAAGGGGTGACTCAGAGTATGACTGCCTCTGATACTTCAAACATGTCTGAGTAACTCCCACGGACCTGGACAAGGGCAATTTGAGGGCTGTTTGGAATGGCCACTGAGGACTGAAAAATACTTCCTGTGGCCAACAGGGAAAAGACAAATTGCTTTGGACTCTCGATGTCGAGATGTCTTCTGCTATAATTGTAAGGCAGAAGTCTTCTGACATAATAAATCTTAGAAGCCAGAAGAGTTTATTAGCATAAGAAGGCACACGCTGGACTTCACTCCGTGATTGGCACCTTTGGTTCAGTGTGATATGCAAGACACAAATTTTCAGATGGTGAAAGAGACTTTTTAGTGACAGGTGAAAACACAAATGATCCGACTGGTTGGCTACCAGTTTATTCTTATTTCTAACTGCTTTTCCCCGGCTCACTCTGCCCACGACACTGGCATTCTGCCATTCCTGGAGCATGCCATGTGCTCTCCCATCCCAGGATTTTTGCACTTGCTGTTCCCTACACCAAGAACTCCATTCTTCCAGATACTTCACTCTTCCTTCTGCAGCTAGACCTTTCCTGATCACTCTGTCTAAATAGCATCCCTCCACACCCCATTCTCTTTTCCTTTACCTTGTTCTGTTTTCCTTGCTAGCACTTAGGCTACCTAATATATTATCTATTTATATTTCTTTGATTATTTTCCTTTTCCCCACCAGAAGCTTCTTCACAGTGGCAATTTCTGTCTGTTCAGTTCACCACTGTGGCCCAAGGTCTTGCTCTGAAGCCCAAACTCAGGTGCAGTGGTGCAGTCATGGTTCACTGCAGCCTCGTACTCCTGGGCTCAAGCCATCCTCCCGCAGCTTCCTAAGCAGCTAGGACTATGGGCATGCCATCATGCCCAGCTAATTAAAAAAAAAAAAAATTGGTAGTAACAGGGTCTTGCTGTGTTGCCTGGCCTGGTCTCAAACTCCTGGCTTCTAGTAATCCTCCTGCCTCAGCCTCCCAAAGTGCTGGGATTACAGGCATGAGCCTCCATGCCTGGCCTATTTAGCAGATTTTTAAGTGCACAATACATATAGTTAACTATAGGCATAATGTTGTAGAGCAGATCATTTAGAACGTATTTATCTTGCATTACTGATATTTTATACATATAACATGACCTAGCAACTCCCATTTCCCTATCCCCCCATCCCTGGCAACCATAGTTCTGTTCTCTGATTCACTGAGTTTGGCTATTTTTTAAAATGAGAAAAAAAATTTTGAATTATTTTTAGAGATGGAGTCTCATTCTGTCACCCATGTTGGAGTGCAGTGGTGCGATCATAGTATATTGCAGCCTCAAACTCATGGGCTCAAGAGATCTCACTCCCCAGCATCCCAAATATTTAGGACTACAGGTGTGAGCTACCGCACCCAGCAAGTCTGACTATTTTTGATACTTCATATAAGTGGAATCATGCAGTATTTGTCCTTCTGTGATTGGCTTATTTCACTAGCATAATGTCCTCAAGGTTCATCCATGTCATCACATATTGCAGGATTTACTCCTTTTTAAAGGCAGAATACTATTTCGTTGTGTGTATATGCCACATTTTCTTCACCCATTCATCTGTTGATGGACATTTAGGTTATCTCCACACGGCTATTGTGAATGGTGCTGCAATGAACATGAGAGTACTAATATCTCTTTGAGATTCTGATTTAAATGCTTTTGAATAGTTATCCAGTGGTGGAATTATTGTATGATATGGAAGGTTTATTTTTAATTTTTAAAGGAATCTCTATATTGTTTTCTATAGTGGCTGCACCAGTTTGTATTCTCATTAACAGTGTACAAGAGTTCCGGTTTCTCCATATTCTCATCAACACTTGTCTTTTTTTAAAAATTATAGCCATATTAACAGGTGAGAGATGGCATCTCATTGTGGTTTTGATTTGCATTTCCCTGAGAGTAGCAACATTGAGTCTCTTTTCATACACTGTTAACCATATGCATATCTTCTTAAAGAAATGTCTGTTCAGGTCCTTAACCCATTTTTGTTAGAGTTCCTTATATACTTTGGAAATTAACCTTTCATCAGATATAGGATTTGCAAGTATTTTCTCCAATTATGTAGGTTGTCTTTTCATTCTATTGATTATTTTGCTGTGCAGAAGCTTTCTAGTTTGATGTAGTCCCATTTGACTATTTTTGCTTTTTTTGCCTGTGCTTTTGATGTCATGCATAAAATCATTGCTAAGACAACTGTCATGAAGACTTTCCCCTATGTTTTCTTCTAGAAGATTTACAGTTTCAGGTTTTACATTTAATTTTTTTTTTAATTTTTAAAATTTTTTTGAGTCAGAGTCTCACTCTGTCTCCCAAGCTGGAGTGCAGTGGTACACTCACGGCTACTACAGCCTTGACCTGCTGGACTCAGGCGATCCTTCCGCCTCAGCCTTCCAAGTAGCTGGAACCACAGGTGTGCACCACCACACCCAGTTAATTTTTTTATTTCTTGTAGAGACTAAGTCTTGCCAAGTTGTCTAGGCTGGTCTTGAACCCCTGGGCTTAGGCAATCCTCTCTCCTCAGCCTCCCCAAATGCTGGGATTACAGGCATGAGTCACTGCACTCGGCCTTATATTTAAGTCATTATGAACTGTGCACAGTGACTCATGCCTATAATCCCAGCACTTTGGGAGGCTGAGACAGGAGGATCACTTGAAGCTAGGAGTTTGAAACCAGCCTGGGCAACATAGCAAGACCCCATCTCTATACAATTTTTTAAAAAATGTAACTGTGCATGGTGGCCCACGCCTATAGTCCTAGCTACTCAGGAAGCTGAGGTGGGAGAACTGATTGAGTCCGGGAGTCTGAGGTCACAGTGAGCCATGACTACACCACTGCACTTCAGCTTGGGCTATAAAGCAAGACCCTGTCACTTAAAAAAATATATATGTTAAATAAAACAGACAAAACACATAGAAAGAAAAATAAAATTCAAAAAGTTTTTAGAAACCTGTTAAGAGGGTAGATCACATATTAAATGTTCTTATCACAATTTTTTTAAAAATAGGGTGATAACCAAAGGACTTGGGAACCACCTTGAAGAAACTCTCAGTGGCTAAAGATGGGTCAATTTTAGCATCAACAAGGAAAATAATGACAATTAGTTAAACTATTCCAACTGTTTAAATCCCTAAGTTCATGATGGTACAAGAAAGAAAGAAAAACTAATTAGTCATCATTGGAACCAACTCATTATTTTGAAAAATGATAAATGAAGGGGTAGAAATAAACCATTCATCTTTTTTTCCTTAAAAAAAAAAAGATACCATTGGTAATCACATGGTAGATGAGGATGGGTTTTCTATTATGGAAATATTTTAAATATAAATGAAAGGGATAATAAAATTAGAATATCACCATTCTGTGACCTCTGATAAGGTAATGGATCTGGCATGAGCATTAGCGGTTGACAAAAAACAGAGATAAGTAGACATCAAACTATCACCTTTCTGCTTTGAGGAAGATAATCTGAATCTTACCAAACCTCTAGAATAGATCCAGCTACCAATTTACCAAAAATGCAAGGACAGAGGAACATGTCCAAGCAGACTCAGAAATGCAGTCATCAGAGTGTAGGATGTGGAGAACTGTAAAAAAAAAAAAAAAGTTTTTTTAGAAAACAAATACATTTCAGTAAAAGTGAGAAGAATCAGGGGGACTCTATAGATTAAAAGAGACTTAAAAGACATCAATTATCTCAACATGTGACCATGTTTGTATCCTAATTCAAAGAAACTCTAAAACAAAAAGCCATTATGCTGTTTATGAAGAAACTTGAACACTGACTAGATAGATATTAAGGAATTATTGTAAGATAGTTTAGATGTGGTAACTGGTGTTGTGTTTATGTAACATTAAAGAATCCTTCTCTTTTAGAGACATGTATTGAAATACCTATGGTTAAAATGTTATGGCACTTGGATTTTATTTCCAAATAACACAGAAGGTGGGAAATGGATGAGAATGTAGATATAGCAAGATTGACAATGAATTAATAATTGATGAGGCTGGGTGATGGCTATATGGGAGTTCATTATGCCATTCTGTTTAATTCTGTATAAGTATGAAATAATAATGAAGTCAACCTAATAATAATTAAAAGTTTTTAAAAATATATATTATAAAAATAATATATTTTCATCTTAAACAATATTGAAGTATATAATTAAAAGACAGGTTTCTGTTTTCATATCCCTTTCTGTTTTAACATTCCCTGGAGGTAATCACTTTAATTCTATACTGATGCACACAAAGTTTTATGTGTTATATATGTATTATATACATTCCAGGATGCCAAAAAAAATGTTTACACATTTTAAGAGATGTTAAGAGATGTTCACTGTAATCATAAGTGTCTGGATGCTGATAATAACTACTTTGAGCACCTCTTTTTTTTTTTTTTTTTTTTGAGTTGGAGTCTCACTCTGTCGCCCAGGATGGAGTACAGTAGCACACTCACGGCCACCCCAGCATCAACCTGTTGGGCTCCGGCGATCCTTCTAAGTAGCCGAAACTACAGGTGTGCGCTACCATCCCCAGCTAATTTTATTTTATTTTATTGTAGAGACAAGGTCTCACCAAGTTGCCCAGACTGGTCTCAAACCCGCGGGCTCAGGCAATCCACTTGCCTCGGCCTCCCAAAGTGCTGGGATTACAGGCTGAGCCACCGAATTCGGCCTTGAGCGCCTCTTATAATTACAGAAGGCAAATGTGACTTGTACTCATCTTACTGAGTATTACAATTTTAATACAATTTTTTTCTTTCTTAACTATGTATACATTTTTGCCACCCTCTGTATATATAATGTATTATGTATCATATGTTTACACATAAAATATATTTTAGTGCAAGAAAAAGCCAAAGTTAAGCATTAGCTTAACTTACCAAATGCTGACTGTGAGTCATTCTACATCTTGGGTGGGACATACACAAGATTTTTTTTTAAAGTCTGGGCATTGGCCAGGCACAGTGGCTCACACCTATAATCCCAGCAGTTTGGGAGGCCAAGGTAAGAGGATTGCCTGAGTCCACAGGTTCACCATCATCCTGGGCAACTTGGCAAGACCTCATCTCTACAATAAATCGAAAAATTAGCAGGGCATGGTGGCATGTGCCTACAGTTCCAGCTACTTGGAAGGCTGAGGCAGAAGGATCACCTGAGCCCAGCACGTCGAGGCTGCAGTGGCTTTGAGTGTGCCACTGCACTCCAGCCTGAGTGACAGAGTGAGACTCCAACTCAAAAAATAATAATAATAAATAAATAAAGCCTGGTCATCTATACCAAACTGTTAATAATATGGGGAGAAAGTAACATTTTCATTTGTATCCAATTGCCGATTTGAATTTGTCAGAATAAGTTCAAATGTGTCTGGAGAAAACACAATTTAAAAATTTCAAATGTAGGAAATAAATTTGTTTTGGATTGGCTAGGAAAAATCTTCACTAAAAGCAAGTTGCTATAGGTAACCAAGGGCTCCTTTAAATTGTGAACACCACACTAATTTTGATTTTTACATTTTGTTAACATTTTTTTTTTTAGTCAGAGTCTCACTATGATGCCCAAGCTGGAGTGCAGTGGTACACTCATGGCCACCGCAGCCTCAACCTGTTGGGCTCAGGTGATCCTTCTGCCTCAGTCTTCCAAGTACTGGAACCACAGGCGTGTGCCACCATGCTCGGCTAATTTTTTGTAGAGACGAGGTCTCGCCAAGTTGCTCAAGCTGGTCTCGAACCTCTGGGCTCAAGCAATCCTCTCACCTCTGCCTCCCAAGGTGCTAGTATTACAGGCATGAGCCACCATGCCCAGTCCATTTCATTAAATTTATATGTAACTTTTCAAACACAAATACATACACACACCCCATGGTTCATCATCTAGATTTTAAGTCAGGAGACCTGAGTCTTTATACAGATAACCTATGTATAAGGCACAAAATAACTGATCAGTTTCTACCAATTCAGTTCTTTTGACCATCCGTTTCAGCTAGAATTGTTCCATTAAAACAGCTGATTGGTTAATCACAGTAAGTTTGTCAAAGAAAGAGAAGGAAAAAAGAAAACTCAGCAAGCATAAAAATATAAATAGAAGCAAAGTATCATATCTACATGGACCTTATTTAAAAACAGAGAGAGAGAAACAGTGTGTACATGGGTCTTATTATCTGTCTTCTGACAAGAAGCTGGAAGATGAATTTGTAGGGCTCTTCTGCACGCAGGGAACCACCTACTCCCACCCATCTGTTAAGCCAGCTCCATATGTTCTATAAAATCAATGTAATCTTTTTGTGAAGTCTCCAACTAAAGAGAGCATGTTTTCCACACGATTTTTCTACGAACTCCTTATAAACACTTGTTATATTTGTTTAAAATGTAATCTTATTACAGATGATATACAGATTAATATTCATACTTGCTTCTATGAGCATAAGTTAATGTTAGCATGAATTCAAAAACAATTAATAAGCTCCTGCTGTTTGCTAAGTGTTGATAATACACAGTTCAGGAAGATATGTTTGGATTGAGGTTTTAAAATATCTTCTGTATTTTGACTAAAACAATTCTTTGTTGTGATCTTTTGATACTTTTCAGCACTTAATATGGTATTTGGAATGAATACATGTTTTATGATAAAGATGAAGAATGAAACATTTTAAAATAATGGAATATAGGAAAAATGTTCAATAGCCTGTTTTCTTGAAAGAATATTACCACATTTTTCTGTATTCTTTAAAAAAGAATCCTTCAAATTAAATAACACGACATAAGACTTTAACAAATATTATGATATCATCAAATGAAAACAGAAATAAGATTTAAGAAAACAATCCTCAGTAGAAACATTGAGTACCATTTTTAGCTAAAATAGCATTCTTCTGTAAGAACTGTAAATGAAAGATATAAACTGATCCTAACTTCATCATTCCTGAAGTAGAGGATCATACAAAGGAAGAAAACAATACTAAAACAAGAACCCCAAAAGTTTAATGTAGGCCGGGCTCGGTGGCTCAGCCTGTAATCCCAGCACTTTGGGAGGCCGAGGTGAGTGGATTGCCTGAGCCCACGGGTTCGAGACCTGCCTGGGCATGTTGGCGAGACCTCATCTCTACAATAAATCAAAAATTAGCCGGGTGTGGTAGCGCATGCCTGTAGTTCCAGCTACTTGGAAGGCTGAGGCTGAAGGATCGCTGGCACCCAGCGGGTTGAGGCTGCGGTGGCCGGGAGCGGCCACTGCACTCCAGTCTGGGTGACAGAGTGAGACTCCAACTCAAAAAAAAAAAAAAAAAGTTTAATGTAAATAATAGCTGTTGTTCAAAGTGAGTTACATAACTATGTGTATTTTATATATGACTGAATACGCACTTTTATTTTTTATTTTTTTGTTTTTTGTTTTTTTTGAGTTGGAGTCTCTGTCACCCACACTGGAGTGCAGTGGCACGCTCTCGGCCACTGCAGCCTCGACCTGCTGGGCTCAAGTGATCCTTCTACCTCAGCCTTCCAAGTAGCTCGAACTACAGGCGTGTGCCACCATGCCCAGATAATTTTTGATTTATTGTAGAGACGAGGTTTTACCAAGTTGCCCAGGCTGGTCTCGAACCCCTGGCCTCAGGCAATCCTCTACCTCCCAAAGTGCTAGGATTGCAGGCATGAACCACTGTGCCCAGCTGGATTAATAATTTCTTAAATAAATTTTGTTACAAGGGAATAGAATGTGAATATAAAACTCTGGCCTCCCTGTGTGACACATGGTGAGCTCACTGTCAAGTCTTAGCAAGAGTTGGTAAAAGGAGAAAGTGACATTTTCACTTGTACTAAAATTGAGATTTCATCAGAGTAGTTCAGTGGTGCCTTACTTTGGAGAAAACCTAATATAAAAATTCCAAACTTATGAAATAAATATGTGTGGGATGGCTTTTCATTCAAAGTAAATCACCAGAGCTATAAACAGAGACTCTTCTATGTTATATGCACCAGCATTGATTATGAGTATAAATTCAATATTTATACAAAATTATACACCACTGCCATAGTCCCAGCTACTTGGGAGGCTGAGGCGGGAGGATCACCTGAGCCCAGGAAGTAGAGGCTGCAGTGAGCCCTGATAGTGCCACTGCACTCCAGCCTAGGCAACAGAGTGAGACCAACTCAAAAAATAAAAAAAACTATCAGTCTCCAGACAGCAGCACAGAATTCTCTATAAAAACAAATGCTTTCTACAGCTAAAATATAACAATTATCTCTAAAAAAGTTAATACATAACATTTTCTCAATTTCCTGTGTTCCTCCCATACAGTTTCTTAAATGTCTAGTGACTGTTAGCACTTGTCTGTTAGTGGAGGATAGCGGTGTAAACAAGTAGCAAATTAACATATGGAAAACCACAGAAGACCACTAATTTTTAGTTCTCTCATTTATTTTTGCCTGTAAGTTTGTGGCTATATTCTTCTATTCCTACATAAACTGTAGTCATTGATTAACTCAACAGCTATGTCTTGAACTCTTATTATATGCCATGCCTTGTGCTAGACACTGGATACAGGTGGATACAACCAGGCAGGATCTCTTCCTCATAAAAGTTACAGTTCCAGGCTAAGGTGAGTGGATTGCCTGAGCCTGAGGGTTCGAGACTCGCCTGGGCAACTTGGTGAGACCTCATCTCTACAATACATCAAAAAAAATTAGCTGGGCGTGGTAGCGCGCGCCTGTAGTTCCAGCTACTTGGAAGGCTGAGGCGGAAGGACTGCCTGAGCCCAGCAGGTCGAGGCTGCAGTGGCCGGGAGCGGCCACTGCACTCCAGTCTGGGCGAGAGTGAGACTCCAGCTCAAAAAAAAAAGTTACAGTTCCATGTAGGCCATTAATGTTAAATAAATTATTATACCAGACATATTAATAATTATAAGTTGGGCTAAATGCTATGAAGGAAAAGCAATATTAAGAGAGAGAATAGGCAGGGCTCGGTGGCTCAGCCTGTAATCCCAGCACTTTGGGAGCCTGAGGCGAGTGGATTGCCTGAGCCTGCGGGTTCAAGACCAGCTTGGGCAACTTGGTGAGACCTCGTCTCTACAGTAAATAAAAAATTTGCCGAGTGTGATAGTGTGCGCCTATAGTTCTTGCTACTTGGAAGGCTGAGGCGGAAGAATCACCAGAGCCCAGCAGGTTGATGCTGGAGTGACCTTGAGCATGCCACTGCACTCCAACCTCAGTGACAGAGTGAGACTTACAACTCAAAAGAGAGAGAGAGAGAGAGAGAAAGAGAGAGAGAGAGAGAGAGAGAGAGAGAGAGAGAGAGAGAGAACAGCTACGTGGAAGGCTGAGACAGAAGGATCATCTGAGCCCAGCAGGTCGAGGTTGCGGTGAGACTCCAACACACACACACACACACACACACACACACACACAGAGAGGGAGAGAGAGAGAGAGAGAGAGAGAGAGAGGAATACATTTCTTTCTTTTCTTTCTTTTTTTTTTTTTTGAGTTGGGGATCTCACTCTGTCACCTAGGCTGAAGTGCAGTGGCACGATCATGGCTCACTGCAGCCTCAAACTCCTGGGCTTAAGCAATCCTCCTGCCTCAGCCTCCTTGAGTAGCTGGGACTACAGGTGCACACTACTACGTGTGGCTAATTTTTTAATTTTTGTTTTTATTTTTATTTTTTGCAGCAACAATGTCTCAGTATGTTGCTAGGCTGGTCTCAAACTCCTGGGCTCAAACAATTCTCCCGCCTCAGCCTCCCAAAGTGCTGGGATTACAGGTATGAGCCGCCATGCCTGGCCTGAGAATACATTTTTTAACTCAGAATTTGGGATACTTGACTCTTCAAAACACTTCCTTTGTATTATAGAGTGCCCAGGCTGGGAAGTGCAGAACATCCTGTCCTTCCTTTGCCCTTTCTCTTCTCTTCCCTTTACATACCTAGGAGTGGCCCAGGTACCAGCTTTTCTTCCTTCTCCTTCAGGGAAAAAACAACAACAAACAAACAAATGAAAAAACAGGCCGCTACGTATATCCAGTTATGAAAACCAACCCCTGGGAGGTTCAGTGACCACCCGTAATTAGCCATGACCATGTTATGACATGGTCTCCTTGTTATAAACAGGTTGTGAATGGTGAATGATAAGGCACTCAGTAGGTAACCAGATATCAGGGCTCACAGGGCTAGGCCATGGGGCCAAACCCTATAGTGTTTTTTGTTCTCATTTTGCTTGTCTTCTCTGCAGCGTGTCACGCATTGACTTCTGCCTCTATCTTGATATGCACCCCCACTTGGCACACTCTTTTTAATTTTTTTCTCCATCTTTCTAGCCACTCCTCCTCCATCCTGTCTCTATATGGCATTACCCAGGGTTTGGTCCTGGGTACCATCTCCTTGATTAATCGCATCCATTCGGGTAGCTTCAAATGCCATCTGTATATTACTCCTAAATTTATATCTCATTCTGAACCCTCCTGTCTGAGTTCTAATGTCAAAAGAATTTTTTGTTTTTTAGTTGAAGGAAGTCTCACTCCTGTTACTCAGACTGGAGTGCAGTGGTGTGATCATGGTTCACTGCAACCTTGACCTTCTGGGCACTGCAACCCTGACCTCCTAGGCTCGGGCAATCCTTCTGCCTCAGCCTTCTGAGTAGCTGGGACTACAGGCAAACGCCATTATGCTCGGCTAATTTTTTTGGTTTTTTGTAGAGACAAGGCCTCGCAATGTTGCGTAGGCTGGTCTTGAACTCCTGGGCTCAAGTAATCCTCCTGCCTCGGCCTCCCAAAGTGCTGGGAATATAGGCATGAGCCACCACACATGGCAGAACACCTAAATCACATTCTTTAATCCTGTTCCTCTCTCAGTCTAGCCTATTGCAATAAGTAACATCACCATCCACCCAATTGTTGAAGCCAGAAATGTAGGAGCATCCTCTATAATGCCCTTACCTCCCACTTTCTTTATCCATTCCATCATATAATCTCAGATCAGCCCACATCTTTCCACACTCTGCCAACACACTGGGTCAAGTAGTCATCATTTTCCACCTGAACCAGTACAGTAACCTTCTAAGTGTTTGCCTACCTCTACACTTGACTCCCTCCAATCTCTTCTGTATTAAACAGCTTTTTTTCTCCAGGTTAAAAACCTTCAATGGCTTCTTAATAGTGGTTTGAAAAAAGAAAAGCCCAAATATTTTGCTATGAGTCCTGCATGACCTGACCTCTGAAAACCTCTCCAACCTCATTTCTCGTCATCTTTTGTGTGCAGTGTGCCTAAGACATCTTGATTTCTTTTTCATGTCCTTATTTACGCCAATCTCTTTTCTATCCCAGGGCCTTTGGGTATGCTCTGCCTTTTGTAAGGGACATGGTTAACCTCTGCTTTTCACATCATTGGCTCCTAATCCGTTGAAAGCTCAGTTTAAATATCTCTTCCTCAGGCCTTTCTGTTCACTCTCTGTATCAGGGTTCTCCAGAGAAATAGAACCAGTAGAATAGACAGACAGATAGGCAGATGGATGATAGATGATAGATAGACAGATAGACAGACAGATAGATAGATAGATAGACAGACAGATAGAAATAGAGGTTTATACATTGTGGGGGTTGGCAAGTTTGAAATTTGTAAGGCAGGCAAGTAGGCTGGAAATTCTTGGGTAGGAGCTGATGCTGCAATCTTGAGGCAGAATTGCTTCTCTTCCTCAGGGAAATTTCAGTTTTGTTCTTAAGGCAAACTTTCAACTGTTTGGATGAGACTCATCTACATTATCCAGGATAATCTCCTTGATTTAAAGTCAACTGCTTGTAGATGTTAACCAGATCTATAAAATACCTTTACAGCAACACCTAGATTAGTGTTTGATTGAATAACTGGGTGCTCTAGCCCAGCCAAGTTGACAGGTAAAACTAACCAATCACACCCTGCTAGAAAGATTTGGCTCTTTTTAATCTTCATTTTTATGTAGTTGGCATGTGCCTCTTACTTCCTCATACCAGTATCTTGATAAGAGCCTAGATTATTTTCTTTATTGCTATTCCCAGGGTTGGACTGAGATGCTCTTGATATGCAATAGGATTTCTGGGCTAGGGAATTGCTTTTATAAACACCCCCATGCCTGTACTTTTTCAGTTCAACACTTTGTCAATTAGAGATAATATTTAAGCACCAAATACCATCACCTTGAAAACTCCACAAATCATTGTGATAGTCACCCTGTTATTGGGAATTCTAAGCAGGTCTTGGTAAGAAAAGAAAAAGGGGACAGTAAAGTCGGTTGAATTTATAGTTCTGAGTCAGCCTACCTTCAGAAAAATACCTTCTCTGAATCCTTTTCCTTCTAGTCTCTACTGTTTATTTTTTCCTTTAATTTTCTACTCTTTCTCCATGGATTCCTATGATTCTAAGTAGTCTTTTCTGTACTTGAGACTGATTATTCCAGAATATTTAATGTCTGATATTCCCCAAATTAGCAGCCATATGCATTTTTTAGTATTTGTAAATCCTGAAATTTTCCTAGCCAAAAAAATAGCTTTCCTATAATTACTTATGACAATGGAGCACTCTCCTTCTTCTATAACAATAGGAAGAGTACATTTTGTAAAATGGTTGAGGAAAACATTTGAGAAAGACAGTCTCAACCGCTTTCCAGTGTGGGCAATAATTAATAGGCATATCCTACAGATAGCAATGCAAAGTTCCCCACCTTACCAAAGAATGGAGATTGAAAATAGGAAATATGTTTACTACCTACAGTCGGGTGACTTCTTGAGCAACAATTCTGCTGAGGTTTCCAAACTTGGCAAGATCTGAGGTATTGACAAATTGGAAGCAGACCAAGGCTAGACATGTTTTTCATATTAATTTGTATCAATATTAAATAAGTGAAACCTGCCTGCAATCTTTGCACACATAAGTGGTACAGCGGAGACAAGCTGGGTTATGAATCGTGGGCCACTAGCTGTGCCTCCTCCTTCTGATAATGATCTTCCACCCACCCTGAACACTCAGTGGTGGGAGAAGGTGGGAGTGGGGACAGGATATTATCTTCAATTTGGTCTACTTTGCTTTTCTTTAGAAGTGCCAATAGAAGGGAACAGAGGTTGGAATTAATGAAGTGGAAATGAGATTGTGAATTATCAGTGCATTTCAATGATCTTTGCTCACCCTTGCAGGTCGACTGCACTCAATTTCCTTTAGACTTCCCTAGATAGAGAAGTCTACACTCAAGAGAAAGAATTATTTATCTCTCATGGAAGCGCTATTCTCTATATCCACCTCTATTATATTAAAGGGAGATTTTAAAATTTAGAGAAGCCTAAGTAGAAAAACATTACTACTTTTATTTTTCAAAAGAAGCCTTTAAGATAATAGAGAAAGGGTTTTCCCTAGTGTCTTTAGAGCAGATTTCTGAAAAGTTTATGTATGTTATCCCTCTGCTTGTGTCCCCCAGAGCAGAGGAATGCAAGTAATGTAATATACTTTCTACATACTGATTTCTTCCTTGGTTCATCCTGTCCTTGTTGGAGAAATAGCTTCCATTCTTTTGGACTGCTTTTAAATTCAGCTGTCAGAGAACTTCTGCAAAAACCAAATATGGGCTTGTGTTGATGTGCAGTGGATTGAGAAGTTGAAATAATATATTGCCTGGATGCAACAGCAGCGTAAAGTTCATCAGTTACATTCTGTGGGTACAGTAAACAATGATAAAAGTCAGGCAGAGAGAACATAATTTTTTTTAAGAAAAAGTACAGCCAGGAAAGAAAAACCTTTTGTCTTTAGTTGACTAGCTAGCTCAAAACTTCTACCAGAAATAGTGAAAATTGTAGCAACTTGATGATGGCATACAGAAAGGAAAGTGTAGTGAGTTGAGGTCTTTTACAGAATAAGACTTTTTGGAGGATCTGGGGCTGGGCTTGGAAGGAGGTAAAGGATTGGGTTCACGAGAGGTGGGAGAGAGAATTCCAACCATAGTTTGAGAGAGGGCACAAAAGGTTGGTGGTGATGGAGCACTGGGGAAGGTTCAAGAAGTTTCAGGTAGGGAACGGCCCTACCCAAGGGAGGGGTTGCCTCAGAGATGATGGATATAAGCCTCCTCTTTTTTTGAGGGTCAGGGACAGGTCTCAGCATGACTGGGTAGTGGCCTGTGCTCGTTCTTTCTGGCAGAATGCCTTCATTAAGAACTTTTGAACTGCCAAGGAAATTAGTCCCCAATTCAGCTGAGTTAAAATTCAACTCTCTCTGCCCCTCCATCGGTCCTGTCCCCGCTACCTCACTTCAAGATTCTGTACTTTTGCCATAAGATCTTTTAAATTGCTAGAACAGCAGGACAAAAAAAGGAAAAAGTTAACAGTTTTTCCTAAGCAATTTATTAAGGCATGCTAGTTGAATAACTGGTGTTCTAATATTCTTTTAATTGGTTTTCCACTTAAATTTGAAAGCAGACTCATATCTACTCCAAACAAGGACAAGTTCTGAAATTCTCTCTCTCTCTCTCTCTCTCTCTCTCACACACACACACACACACACACACATACACTCTCTGCCAGAGTTACAACTTATCTCCTTTACCCACAGTTTCTAGTAGGTTCTGACTTCGGGCCCATCTAATATAGCACTAGCTGGTGAAGGCAGTGGAGAAAATCCTAGCGTTTCACTTTCAGCTCATAATAAAACATGGCCATGTGTACATGTACGAACTGCGAAGGAGAACACAGAATTATTATATCACTTGAAAAAATCTGCCATTTCCTCCAGGAAAAAAAAAAAAACACATTGGCCCTAGAATCTTGCCATTCCTTTTTTTTTTTTTTTTTTTTTGAGTTGGAGTCTCACTCTGTCACCCAGACTGGAGTGCCATGGCCGCTCCCGGCCACCGCAGCCTCGACCTGCTGGGCTCCGGCGATCCTTCCGCCTCAGCCTTCCAAGTAGCTGGAACTAC
>CAUYQG010078278.1:0-13625 GCA_963574415.1 Tarsius wallacei | reverse complement strand
TTTTTTTGGTGTTTTTTAGTTTTTCTGTTTGTGTATGGTTATTTTTGAAGGTGAGTGCATCATCAGGTTTTTTTCATTGTGTGTTTATTTGCCTGTATGTTTTGAGTTTTGTTTTTGTTTTTGTTTGTTTCTTTGTTCATTTGTTAAACTGGTGGGCCTGTTTTCCATCTCCTTCTCCTCTCTCATAATCTTCCTTTAATCTCCTTTCTTCCCTTTTCTGTTCTTTTCCTTTTTCTTATCTCATTTTGCTTTCAAGGGGCACACACATACCCCCAGCACATGGACAGATTGTAAGGTGGTGGGAAGTGGGTTCCAAGGGGCCCACACACCTGTCAGTGGATACCGTGATCTGCAGATAGCTTCTGAACCATAGCACCCTCATCACACCTTAATCAAATCTAAAAACTGTAAAAAGCACAACTCCTCCCATCCCCAGTCTGACTTCAAAACTGAACAAATCCAGAAGATCTACATAAGGAAGCATAGGGGATTGAGTACAGAAGTAAAAGCTACCCACCCATCACTGAGCACCAGAATTAAAGAAGGGGTGAAAAATGGGAAGGAAAACCATCACAAATGAAGAAGAACCAAAGGAAGAACACAGGTCCCATACAGACCCCTGAGAAGACAGTACCTGAGAATACAGACTTCAGAACTCAAACAATGAAGAGCCCCCAGAATGACTGGTATCAAACTCCAAACCCAGATATCAAGATATTAATAGAGAGAATGAATAGAAATGAGAGATGAGAGGAAAGAATGAAAGAGTTGATAACTGAGATGATGGCAATAAAGAACACATTAAAAGAAATAAATAACAAACTGACAAGCATGGAAAGCAGAATTAACTAAGCAGAAGAAAGAATCCCAGAGTTTGAGGACCAAAATATGGAACTAACCCAAACTGTTAAAAACATAGAAAAGAAGCTTTAAAAGACAGAATAGAGCATCCAAGAGATGTGCAGTTATATTAAGAGGCCAAACCCATGATTAATTGGCATTTCTAAGGCAGACAGAGAAGTAGAGACCACCCTGGTATAAACAATCTATGAAATTATCCAAGAAAACTTCCCTTATTTCATCAGAGACATGACCATTCAAACACAAGAAACTCAGATAACCCTTGCAAGACATCAAATGAGAAGACAAACTTCTAGACAGAGAATAATTTGCTTACACAAAATAGACATAAAAGAAAAAATCCTAAGGGCAGCAAAAGAGAAAGTTCAGACTATTTACTGGGGAAGACCAATTAGAATAGCAGCAGATTTATCTACAGAAACACTACAGACTAGAAGAGTTCAATCTTCAAATTTTTCAAAGATAAACAATTACAACTAAGAATTTCTCACCCAGCTAAGTTAAGCTTCATCAGCAATGGAGAATTCAAATCCTTCCCAGACATTCAATTCCTGAGAGTTATGTTACCTCTAGACCAACTCTACAAGAAACACACGAAAAAGTATTAAACACAGAAGAAAGAAAAAAAGAATGACCACGCTCATACAAGAATAAAGGGAAAAGTTTAAAAACACACACAAATGTCAACCCAAAAATCAAAAAGAAATCAAACAACAAACAAACAACAACAAACCCTATAAGAACCTCATGACAGGGATAAACTCCCACATCTCAGTAACTAGCCTGAGTTGAATGGACTAAAGTCATAACTGAAAAGACGGAATGGCAAACTGAATAAAAAAACATGACACAACAATCTGTTGTCTCCTGGAGACTCACAGACTCAAAGTAAGAGGATAGAAAACAAATTGCAAGTGAATGGACCACAAAAGAAAGCAACAATTTTGATCTTAACACCAGACAAAATATTCTTTAAGCTATCAAAAATTTAAAAAGATACTGAAGTTCACTACATAATGACAAAAGGTTCAATTCATCAACAAGAAATGTCCATCCTAAACATATATGCACCAAACATAGGAGCATCAACCTTTATAAAGCATATTCTAGGTGAGCTAAAAAAAGATATTGACTCTAAAACTATTACAGCTGGGGACTTAAATATCCCACTAACAATCCTAGAGATATCATCAATGCAAAGAATCAACAAGGAATTCTGGAACTTCAACTTGATGCTTGACCAAATGGACTTAATGGATACCTACAGAACACTCCACCCAACAACCATAGAATATACATTCTACTCACCACCACATGGATTATACTCCAAAATTGACCACATTCTCAGCCATAAATTAACCATAAAAAAATTTCATAAGATTGAAATACTGCCATACACCTTGTCAGACCACAGTGGAATAAAAATAAATATCAACACCAATAAAGCTATTCAAAACTCACAAAGACATGGACACTAAAAAGCATGATGCTGAACAATTCCTGCGTCAATACAGAAATCAAAACAGAAATTAAAAGATTTCTGGAAACAAATGAAAACAAAGACATATCTTACCAAAACCTCTGGGATTCCATGAAAGCAGTACTGACAGGGGAATTCATTTCTGTATGAACAGAAATTTAAGATAATGAAAAGATCTCAAATTAATAGTCTAACAAATCACCTAAGGGAGCTGGAAGACAAGACCATCAAAACCCTAACTTCAGCAGAAGATCCAAATTACCAAACTAAAAGCCCAAATACAAGACATAGAAGACAAAAATATTATAGAAAATCAACAAAACAAAAAGTTTGTTCTTTGAAAGGATAATCAAGATTGATAGGCCCCTAGGCAGATTCACCAAGAAAAAGAGTGAAAAAGCCCAAATAAACAAATCAGAAATGCAAAAGATCAAATCCCAAACAGACCCTGAAGAAATACAAAAATTATCAGAGATTACTATTTACACCTGTGTGGAAAAAAACTTGAAAACCTAAATGACATGGAGGACTTTCTGACTCACACAACCTCCCAAGGTTGGAACAAGAAGAAACTGAGACATTAAATAGACCAATAACAACCCAGGAAATTGACTCATCATGAGAAAACTACCCATGAAAAAAATCTCCAGATCCACTGTCACTCTTCCTGTTCAACAGTGTTGGAAGTCCTAGCTAGAGCCATCAGACTAAGATAAGGAAATCAGGGGCATTCAAAGAGGAAAAGAGGAACTCAAGCTATCCTTCTTTGCTGATGATATGATTCTATACCTTGAAAATACAAGAGAATCTGCCAAAAACCTTCTTGCACTGATAAAGGACTTTGGCAAAGTCTCAGAGCACAAAATCAATGTGCAAAAGACAGCCACATTTTTATACACCAACAACAAACAGGCAGAAAACCAAATAAGAAAGCACAATCCCATTCACAATAGCAACAACAACAACAACAAATGAAATACTTTGGCATCTTCCTAACCAGAGAAGTGAAAGACCTTTACAACAAAACTACAAAACACTGTTCAAAGAAATAAAAGATGACACAAACAAGTGAAAAAATATTCCATGCGCATGGATTGAAAGAATCAACATTGTTAAGGTATCCTCCTACTCAAGGCAATCAAAAAATTTAATGCAATACCCATTAAATTACCAGCATCATTCTTCTCAAACCTGGAAACAATAATACAGAAATTTATATGGAAACATAAATGATCACAAATATATGAAACAATCCTCAGCAAAAGAAAACAAAGTGGAAGGTATCACATTTCCAGAATTTAAACATTATTATAAGGCCACAATAATCAAAGCAGTCTGGTATTAGAACAGGTATATAGACCAATGAAACAGGAAAGAAATTTGGAAAGCAAAACCTCAGTTTTTCAACTTATTCATTTTGACAAAAGCCTCCACTAACAACCACTGGAGATAGGAGAACTTATTCAGTAAATGGTGCTGGGAAAACTGGCTGACCACATAAAGAAGATTTTTAAAAGACCCCTACCTAACACCATACACAAAAATCAACTCCAAATGGATCAAAGACCTAAACGCAAAACCTCAAAGTATAAGAACCTGGGCAACCACCTGGGTCCCTTCCCACTGTGGGAGCTTTCCTGTCTTCTCAAAATCCTGCTTTCAACAAACAAACAAACAAACAAACAAAAAAACAAACCTTAAAAATTGCAGGAGACGGCCTTATGGAAATTGGCAACCAAATCCTGATCAAAATCCCAAATGCCCATGCCATAAGAGATAAGATAGACAAGTGGGACATTATCCAACTGAAAAGCTTCTACAAAGCAAAAGAAACCATCAAGAGAGTGGGAGAGACTGCCCATAGAATGGGAAAGACTATTTGTCAACTGTATATCTGACAAAGGCCTAACATCTAGGATCTACAAGAACTTAAACGTGCTGAAAAGAAAAAAAGAAACTATTAAAGCCCTATTAAAAAGTGGGCAAAAGATATGAATAGACACTTCTTAGAAGAATACATACAAGCAGTCAACAGATACATGAAAAAATGCCCGGACTCACTAATCATCAAAGAAACGCAAATTAAAACCACACTGAGATATCACCTAACTCCAGTCAGGATGGTCATCATCAATAACTCAAAAAAAAAAACCAAAACAAAACAAATGCTGGAGAGGATGTGGGGTAAAGGGGACACTTCTACACTGTTAGTGGGAGTGCAACCTAGTACCTTCTCTGTGGAAAACAATGTAGCAATTCCTAAAAGACCTAAAAATCGACCTTCCATACGACCCAGCAATCCCCCTTTTGGGAATATACCCAGAGGAACTCAAGTCACTCTATGAAAAAGATACCTGCATACATATGTTTATTGCAGCATTATTCACAATAACAAAAACATGGGACCAACTGTGCTGCCCATCAAAAGTGGACTGAATAAACAAATGTGGTACATATACATGAAGGAATATTATGCAGCCTTAAAGAAGGACAAAATTATAAACTTCACAGAAACTTGGATGGACTTAGAGTCTTTAATACTCAGTGATCTATCACAGAAACAAAGAACTGAGTACCATATGTTCATACTCATAAGTGGACCCTGAACAATTATCATAATCTATAAGAAAAGTGTTGGCAGTAGTGGGAAACTGCCGGGGAGGGGGTGCACATTTCATCAATAAGGGTTCCTGATCTGAAACCAGGTGAAGTGGGGACCAAAGTGAGGCCCAAACTTTACCTGTACAATGACCATTTGTATACTTAACCCTGAATTGTACCCCGTATCTTTAAAATAAAGTTAAAAATTAATAAAATAAAAAATTAGCATACAAGCATCACATTGCCCAGAAATTCCATTTCTAGATGTATACCCCCTAAAACTGAAGACAAATGTCCACAAAACCATGTTCATGAATGTTTCTGGCATCACTATAAAATCCCAAAAGTGGAAGCAACCCAAATATGTATTAATGAATGAATGAATTGATAAATAAAATGTTGTATATTCATAAGATATAATATTATTGGACTATGAATATGATGTTTTGATACATGTTACAATATAGAAAAGCATAAAAATTATTAGTGAGGTATTTAAGAAATAATGTATAAATGCTGAGTGAGAAAGATTTTCTTAAGCAAAACAGAAAACCTAGACATCACAAAGAAAACAGCAAATATATCTGACTGCATAAACATTAAAACATATATAACAAAATAGATAGAATATAGGTGAACATGTCAAATAAATCTTCCTTCTCCCAGGTGGGCTTTTTGCTAATGAAAAACAATAGCACTCATACATGTTATAGTATTTTTTTTGTAGTCTTTTCAGAAATCTTACAAATTAGTGTTTTGGTGGATATATAACAGTATGGCAAATCTTTTTTCTTACTTTGACCTTTGACATTATAGTTGCATTATATAATTTTCTTTCTTTCTTTTTTTTTTTTTTTTTGATTTAGAATCTCACTCTATAGCTCAGGCTGGAGTGCAGTGGCACAATCATGGCTACTGCAGCCTTGACTTGCAGGCCCCAGGTGATCCTCCTACTTCAACCTTCCAAGTAGCTGGGACTACAGGTACATGCCACTACACCTGGCTAATTTTAAAAATTTTTTATAGAGACAAATCCTCACCATGTTGCCCAGGCTGATCTCAAACTCCTGCACTCAGGCAATCCTCTCACATCAGCCTCTCAAAGTACTGGGATTACAGGTGTAAGCCATCGCACCTGATCAAAGTTTTAATTTCATTATGTACTCCCCCAAAAGTGGCAAATTAGTTTTTACCAACAATATATGAAAGTCCTTAGTGGACTGCATTCTCAATAGCACCAGATGTTCTTGGTTGCTAAGGTCTGTTCTTGGTTATTTTGTTCCATAGAATATTATCTATCTCAGTTTTGATTTACATTTCTCTAAATGTAAGTGGAGTACCTATTTATACTATCTTTGGCTATTTTGAGTCATTCATTCATGCTTTTGCTTAAAAGATTTACTATGTCCATGGTAATGGATAAAATCTTCACCTCAGGAATCAAAATGCCTCCACTTGGATCCTGCCTCCTCCACTCTGTGGCTCTGGGAAAGATATGTCATTACTCTGTACCTAAATTTTCTCATCTGTAAAATGAAGCTAATACAGGTACATATTTCGTAGACTTGTGAGGATTAAATAAGATAACATCTACATGCAGCTTGCAAGAATGTTTTACTAATAATAGACAAGCAACTGATGTTCACTGTTACCGTGTGCCTAAGTACAGTTCTGAGGATTGAATGGTACATTGGGTGCTACTTCTCCCCCCATCTCTAACTTCCAACTCCCAGCAGCCTGTTCAGCTTTTGGGCAGAACTTGGAAGAATCATCTTTCCTTCTGCTGGAAGTTGAAGCTGGAGCATCTTATTCTAAGGAAGTTGCTGCAATCCCTGAAGCTTTGTATTTTCTGAAAGCTATCCACAAGAACTTTGGAAATGTTAGTGGGATGGAGGTGCTCTTGGAGAGGGTTTAATTAGGTCAGAAGTCAAGGAATAAAGAGAGCAGAGGAGATTATTAATTTTTTAAATTTTCATATCTTTAAATTGTCTCACTTATTACAATGAATATTTATTACTTTGATAATTTCATAGAAATTTGAAAATTAAAATATTTTTAATGAAAAAGAAAAGAATGCTGATATAGACATTATTAAAATGGTAAGATATGTAAGGTAAAAAAAGTATGTCTATAGTTATACACATTCCCATGCAAATTTTCTTAAATAGAGTCTACAGAAATGCTAATAATCTCATCTCTTAGGGGTGATATTATTTTTATTGCTTATTTAGAGTTTTATATATTTTGAACATTTCACAATGAGTCTTCATTTCTTTTACAACCACAAAAAAATCAGTGAAGTTGTTTTAGATTTGGAAACAAAAATGTTTCACTGAGGACAAAAACAATGAGGCAGAAGGCCCAGGAAGTGTGGTTGGATGTCAAGACAGTTTAAGGCACTTGGAATGAAATTCAGTCCTCAGACACTCAGGAAAGGGTCAATTCAGGGCAAGAGAATGGCCTTAGCAGTCCTTCTCATTTATCTCCTACACTTTTGAATGCTGCTTGCTGTGTTTTTGCCTTTCAAAATAATGGGATTAAAATTTCATTTTTAACTTCAAATTTGTTCTATTTTGTTATTATTACAGATCATTGTGATTTCGCACTTTGAAATGTTGACATCATGTTATGTTGTGTATTGTGGAGAAGAAATATATTCAGGATTTCAACAGGATGCTGTTCTTGCAAGATGCTTTCAGTGTAGGCCACTGATTCTACTTGCCAGTGAACATTGCTTCAAGAAGCTGTCAAGGGCATGGAATTTAGGCAAGAGTGAACCTAATCAGAATTGTGCTTAGTAGACTCAACTAAGCACAACCATACATTTACAAAACCTTTGCCTCATAACCTCAACCCAAATCGACCTCCTAAGGTGCCTTATCCTTAAGATTGTAAACCTAATTTCTCAATAGCTGCCATAGTTTTCTCTTACCTTGAGTTGAAATGATGAAGACATGAAACTTGAATTAAAAAATGAAGAGATGAAACCTCTCCTATTGGGCCACAAAAATGAAGGTAGATAATTTTAAGTAATAAAAATAACATTACTACTAAGGGATGACAATTATTAACACTTAGGTATACTCCATTCAAGAAAATTTGTATATGTGTCTATATAAATATGCTATATTTTTAACTTAAATGTCTTTCCATGTTAATAAAAACATGTATTATTTTTAAAAGGATGCAATGGTTGGGGAAAGAACAAGAGACCATGGGAACTGCTGCATGTTGTGAAATGTAATTGCCCATTTCTCTTTATTCATGAAATCTATATCACATTTTCAAAAATAATTTTAAAATTGATTTTATGTCTTTTTAAAACAACAGTGTAATGAATCTAGTTATGCATTAAGACAGGATTATTGGGAAAATATTTCAGAGTCTTGCATCAGGGATTGGGAGCCTAAGGTACAGTCTCCATTTGCACTTCTAGAATGGAGCAGAGAGTGCACATTCACCATGATGGTCAGGCTTCTGGGAGCATGGTTCAATTTTTAAAAAAAGTCATCTGATCTCTACCATTTCAACTCAAGGTAAGAGGGAAACTGTGGCAGCTACTGAGAAATTAAATTTGCAATTTTAGGGGTTAGGCCTCTTAGGAACTGGATATTTCAGGTGAAAGTGAAGTTGTAAACTAAAGATTTTGTAAATGTATAAGATTGGGAAATATGATAAATGTTTTTTTGTTGCTCAGGGAAAGACAATATTTTGTTTTTTGATAAGGGTAACCCCTCTTTAAAAAAAAAGAAAGAAAGAAAAAACAGTGATGGAAGATTATATTTCCCAGGGTGAGACGTGCCCCAGGTCAAAAGCACAGTCACTTATGTTGACATTGGACAAGAAAGAGTCCCTGGTAAGAAGAAGACACCTGTGAGACCTCAGGGGTCCCATGGAACCAGAGGGAGAGAGAGAGAGACTAAAGTTACCACTAACATGTAGTATGAGGCTATGGAGAGGGAGAAATTTCTAAAGACGTAGTTTAAGAAGTCTTGTTGAATCTTGTGTATGATGAAGTCTTTTTCATTGCTCATGTGTCCAGGATCAAACATAGATATTTGTGTTTTATAAAGAATGTTGACCACCAAAACCTTTTTTAAAAATGAGCTTCTGACAGTCAAGACTTCTAATTTATGAAGTTTTGAATTGGGATTAATCAAAAAGGAGATCAAATTGATCACAGATTCTAGAGATGAAAGAGACTAATTAACCTATTTTTTGCTAATAGCTTTATTGAGGTGTAATAGATATGCAGAGATTTGCACATATTTAATGTGGACCATTTAATGAGTGTAGACATATGTAACGCCTGTGATATCACTACAATTGGGGTAAGAGACACAGACAATACCTCTCAAAATTTCCTTGTGTCCCTTTGTGTTTTGTTTTGGTGTGTGTATGCTTGTGTGTGTGTGTGTGTGTGTGTGTGTGTGTGTGTGTGTGTTAAGAAAATTCAACATGAGATCTGCCCTTTTAACAAATTTGAAGTGCACAATACTGTATTGTAAAGTATAGGCACTATGCTATACGGCACATTTCTAGAATGTATTCATCTAGCATAACTGAAACCTTAACCCACTGAACAACGATTTCTTCTTTCTCCCTTCCTCCCAGCCCATGGCACCATTTTATTCTCTGTTTCTGAGTTTGACTATTACAGATACTTCATATAAATGGAATCATTTGTCTTATGAATGGTTTATTTCATTTAGCATGATGTCATCAAGGTCCTTTCATGTTGTCACAAATGGCTAGATATCTGTCATTTTCAGAGGTGAATAATATTTTATTGTATGTATATATGACATTTCTTTATTCATTCATTTTTGATGGATATTTAAGTTGTGTTCATATCTTAGCTATTGTGAATTATGCTACAATGAACAGGGGAATGCAGATATCTCTTCCACATTCTGATTCCTGTTCTTTTGGAGAAATACCCAGAAGCAGAATAGATTATATAGTAGTTTTAGTTTTAATTTTTAAAAAACTTCCATACTGTTTTCCATAGTGACTGCACCATTTCACATTCCCACCAGTAGTATACAAGGGTTCCAATTTCTTTGCATCCTTATCCACTCTTTTTATCTTTTGTTTGGTTTTAATAGCCATTGTAACAGGTACGAGGTGATATCTCATTGCAGACTAGCTTCTTAGTGCATTAAGACAATGTCTGAATTTGAGTTCATTATAATGCAATTCCTACCTGCTTTCCAGCCATTTATGCCTCAAAACTCCTATATGCACAACCTTCCTTTTTGCCACATTTGATAACTTATTCTTCCTAGGCTTTTCTTCCATGCCTTTTATCTTGCATTCTCCTATATAGAACACTCATTTATGTTTGTGTCAATATACCTCTCCTGATTACAGAACACTACAGAATGATATTTTCCTGATAGTCATGTGCCTTGCTTCCTCACTTCTATCATATCTCTGTTCCCATGCACTCACCTGCAAGGACTACCTTCCGCACGCACCCACTGAGAACAGCTCCAGAACCCCTGCTGCTTCTCCATAGTGCTAGTCACACTACCTGACATCATAATACATCTTTGCTTAAATTATTTTTCTATCTACCCAATGAGAATGTAAGCTTTGTGAAACAAAACCTTCTTCCATTTTGCTCCTTTTATATCTCTAGCATCTGGAACAATGCCTACATTTGGTATTCAGCAAATTGTTCTTTAATAAATTAATGAATGATTTAAAGCTGTGTATTTTCCCACTAACTAGCACAGAATCTGACATAGTTCAGGCTTTCAATGATTATTTGAAGTAGGAGTAATAGGGGTAAGAGGAAAGTAATTACATGATAAAATATACCTTGGTTTTTAAAGGAAGAATGGGAGAACTTGGTAAATGTTTGATGTTATCATTATATAAAGAAATAATTTGAGGTAAATTTTTGAAAATGAGAAACATAAAAACAATGTTTATAAAAAACTTTAGTAACATAATATAAATATAAATTTAAATGAAAGATTATGTGAGGTAATTTATATTATATATACATACATACATAATAGGGAACAAGAATATAAATTTTCTAATCTGGATTAAAGTAATTTTTTATATGGAAATTTTTATTTCTGAATTTTTTTTCCACTATAATTTCTGTTTCTGAATGCTAAGGCTCTAGAAGACTTTTTCTTTTTTCTGTTTATTACTTTTTTATTTTAAAGATGTGGGGTACAATTCAGGTTCATTATGCAGGTACACCTGCATAATGTTCATTATGCAGGTACACCTGTTGATGAGGTGTGCCCATCCCTCCCCTGGCAGTTTTCCTTGACTGCCAATCCCACCCCCCTCCCCTGGAAGTTTCTCACTATTGGCAAAGCCTTTCTTATAGTATTATGATAATTGTTTAAAGTCCACTTATGAGTGAGAACATATGGTACTCTGCTCTTTGTTTCTGTGATAGATCACTAAGTATGATAGACTCTAAATCCATCCAAGTTTCTGTAAAGTCCATATGTTTATTCTTCTTTATGGCTGCATAGTATTCCATTGTGTGTATGTACCACATTTTTTTTTTATCCCATCCAGCATCTATGGGCAGCATGGCTGGTTCCATGTTTTTGCTATTGTGAATAGAGCTGCAACAAACATGCATGTGCAGGTATCTTTTTTGTGGAATGATTTGAGTTCCTCTGGGTATATTCCCAATAGAGGGATTGCTGGTCATATGGAAGGTCACTTTCTAGTTCTTTCAGAAATCGCCACACTGTCTTCCAAAGAGGTTGCACTAGTTTGCATTCCCACCAACAGTGTAGAAGCATTTCTTTCTCTCTGCATCCTCGCCAGCATCTGTTGTTGTTTGCTTTATTAATGATGGCCATTCTTATTGGGGTTAGATGATCTCTCAATGTGGTTTTGATTTGCATTTCTCTGATGATGAGTGAGGCTGAGCACTTTTTCATGTGTCTGTTGGCTGCCCGTATATCTTCTTCTGAGAAGTGTCTATTCATGTCTTTTGCGTACTTTATAATGGGGCTGTTTGTTTTTTTCCTTTCAGCACGTTTGAGTTCCTTGAAGATCCTAGATGTTAGGCCTTTGTCAGATATACAAATATTTTTTCCCATTCTGTGAACTGTCTTCCTGCTCTCTTGATGGTTTCTTTTGCTTTGCAGAAGCTCGTCAGTTTGATGAGGTCCTACTTGTCTATCTTATTTCTTATGGTATGGGTATTTAGGGTTCTGAACAGGAATTGGTTGCCAGTTCCAATTTCCATAAGGATGTCTCCGGCACTTTCTAAGATTCTTATAGTTTGAGATTTTAAGTTCAGGTCTTTGATCCATCTAGAGTTAACTTTTGTGTATGGTGGTAGGTAGGGGTCCTGTTTCAATCTTCTGCATGTGATCAGCCAGTTTTCACAGCACCATTTACTGAATAGGTCCTCCTCTCCCCAGTGGTTGTTGTTGGAAGCTTTGCCAAAGATGAGTTGGTTGAGAAATTGAGGTTTTGCTTCTGGAATCTCTATCCTGTTCCTTTGGTCTATATGCTTGTTCTTGTACCAATACCAGGCTGTTTTGATTACTATAGCCTTATAGTAAAGTTTGAAGTCTTCAAGTGCGATACCTCCTGCTTTGTTTCTTTTGCTAAGGATTGTCTTGGCTATTCGTGGTTGTTTATGTTTCCATATGAATTTCTGTATTGTCATTTCCAGGTCTGAGAAGAATGATGTTGGTAATTTAATGGGTATTGCGGTGAATCTGTATATTGCCTTGGGTAGGATAAACATCTTAACAATGTTGATTCTTCCAATCCATGAGCATGGAATATTTTTCCATTTGTTCGTGTCTTCTTAGATTTCTTTGAGGAGGGTTTTTTAGTTCTCATTGTAAAGGTCTTTCATGTCTCTGGTTAGGAAGATGCCAAGGTATTTCATTTTTATTGTGGCTATTGTGAATGGAATTGTGCTTTTATTTGGTTCTCTGCCTGCTTGTTGTTGGTGTATAGGAATGCAACAGTCTTTTGCACATTTATTTTGTCCATGAGACTTTATCAGGGCAAGCAGGTTTTTGACAGATTCTTTTGGAATTTAAAGGTATAGGATCATATCATCAGCAAAGAGGGATAACTTGACTTCCTCTTTTCCTATTTGGATACTCCTATTTGGTATCTAACTGCCCTAGCTAGGACTTCCAACACAGTGTTGAACAAGAGGAGTGAGAGTGGGCAGCCTTGTTTTGTTCCAGTTTTCAGGGGAAATGTTTCCAGTTTCTGTCCTTTTAGCAATATGTTAGAGGTGGGTTTATCATAGATGGCACTTACTATTTTGAGGTATGTTCCTTCTATACCTAGATGTTTGAAGGTTTTTATCAAGAAAAGACACTGGATTTTATCAAAAGCTTTTTCTGCATCTAATGAGATAATCATGCAATTCTTGTTTTTGCATTTGTTGATGTATTAATTACATTTACGGTCTTGCGAATGTTGAACCAGCCCTGCATCCTGGGGATGAAGCCTACTTGGTTATGGTGGATGATTTTTGAGATGTGTTTTTGGATTCAATTTGCTAGAATCTTGTTGAGGATTTTTGCATCTATGTTCATAAGGAATATTGGCCTGTAGTCTCTTTTTTTGTTGGATCTTTACCCGGTTTGGGTATCAGTGTGCTGTTAGCTTCGTAAAATGAGTTGGGGAGAATTCCATCTTTCTCAACTTGCTGGATTGA
>CAUYQG010078277.1:0-26067 GCA_963574415.1 Tarsius wallacei | reverse complement strand
TTTAAAAAAATGTGGTACATATACACAATGGAATACTACGCAGCCATAAAAAAGAACGAAATCATGAATTTCGCAGCAACCTGGATGGAACTAGAGTCTATAATACTGAGTGACCTCTCACAGAAACAAAAAACTGAGTATCACTTGTTCTCACTCATATAGTAGACCTTGATCATCCAATGTATTACCACAAGAAAATGACTGACAGTGGTGGGAAACTATCGGGGGCGGGGTAGGGGAAGGGATTAATGGTAATAAATACCTGTCTGGGGATGGGGGGACACTTCTTATCAACAAGGGTGCCTGAACGAGACATATTTGTGTACCTAACCCTTAACTGTACCCCTCAATATCACAATAAAAAATATTGAATAATAATAAAAAAAAGAGTTAATTGCTAGAAACAGGTAAAGTGTTGCTTAGAGTACAAATTGAACATACCTAGTTCAAGACTGTGGAATTTAAGAAGGTATCTTCTAGGAGTATAGAGTATAACCCTATGAAAGGTCCAGCAGGTGAATGTGGCTTTCTGAAAATTATAGTATTTTAGGTAGCTAACATTATGGTGACTATCAGTGAAGAGAAGGCAAGAAGGCATCATTTGCATTGAAAATGGTACAATGTCAGAGCACAAAAGCAGAAATTGACATATTACTCCATGGTGAGTGTGGTGAATTCATGATGAAGTTAACAATGTGCAAAACTTCCAGAAAGTTTTTGGAGCTCACATTGCAGAATGTGAATTGTATAAATGATATAAAAATGTTATGAGTTTTGAATATAAATATTGATATGTTAAAGGGAATGTTGAAGGTCAGTAGTCTCAGTAAGTTAAGCAGGTGTTATCAAGTGCAAAATTGTGTCTCTGAGACCTTGAAAAACAACTGAACATTGTTTTCTTGTGGTATTCCAGTTTTTCATAAGTCTAAGCACAGGTTGACAGAATCCAGGCAAATTTGTCTCAACCTGTAGGAAACCCATCACTTAATTCACCAAACAAATATTTACTAAGCCTACTAGATGTTAGGCACTGTTTTAAGTAATGGATATAAAGGAGTGAACAAAACAGACAGAACTCCTTGCTTCATGGAACTTGTATGCTTCTGGGAAGAAATATACAATAAGTTAAATAAATCAGTAAAATATGTGGCATGTTAAATATTAATAAGGCCGGGTATGGTGACTCAAGCCTGTAATCCCAGCACTTTGGGAGGCCGAAGAGAGGGGGTTGCCTGAGCCTACGGGTTCTAGAACAGCCCGGGCAACTTGGCGAGACCTCATCTCTAAAATAAATTAAAAAATTAGCTGGGTGTGGTAGCACACACCTGTAGTTCCGGCTACTTGGAAGACTGAAGTGGAAGGATCCCCGGAGCCCAGCAGGTCAATGTTGGGGTGGTCATGGCATGCCACTGCACTCCAGCCTGGGCGACGGAGTGAGACTCCAACTCAATATAAATATATATATATATATATATGAATTATATATATGTATATATGTATATATATATGAATAAGAGTTATGGAGAATTTTAAAAATGTAGACAAGGAATGCTTGGCAGAAAGAATATTGAAATATAAATAGCCTGTTTAGAGAAGGTCTCACTAGAAGTACGACTTGTGGTTAAGAGCTAAAGGATTTGTGGGGCTAAGCAGTGTGATACAGGAAGAGCGAAGAACAAGGTCAAGGACCCTGAGGTGGAAGCACTGAAAGTAAATGGGCTAATGTAGGTGGACTTCAAAGTCTTAAATGAAATCAGAAGGAAAACAAAAAACAAAAACAGGTGCTATATGTTGAATTGACGCACAAGACTTCTCTTTGGAGATCTGTCAGAAACTATGACAGTCATCATCAAGTCTAGGTTGCTGGGGGCATAAAGACACATTCCCATGATTTCAACTATTATCAAGATATTTATGGCCCCTAAGTCTATATCACCAGTTCACGCCTCTCTCTTGATTTCTAGATCTTTATTTCCAACTACTCACAGCACCTCTTCATTTGGATATTCCACAGATTCCTCAAGAGTCATCATGTTCAAAGACAAATGAATTTTTTTCCCTCAACTTGATTTTTCCACTGTATTTTCCATTTAAATAAAATGTTCCACATCCCATTCACCCTTCAGAGCTTGTTATCCCGTCTCCATCTCTCCTTTCCATTTCTGTTTAGTTGGAGATAGTTTCCACTCTCCACATTCCTATTTAGGGCATTCATCTTATTATACAAGGGCACTTTCAGTGAGTTCCCTCACTTCAATTCTCTGTCTTTGCAGGCCATTCCTATAGCAATGGTTCCAAATGGCGAGAAGGGCACATCGTTTTTTTCTCCCAGAAGATATCTGGCAACATCTAGAGACATCTTTGCTTTCACAGGTGGGGGAGTGCCACTGAGATTCAGTTAAGACAGACCAGGGATGCTGATAAATGTCTTACAATGCACAGGACAGCTCCCCACCTCCCACAGGGAATTACCAGTCCATAATATCAATATTGCTAAACCCTGCTCTACATTAATAGCAGAGTAATTTTTAAATGCAAATTTGAGCCCCTCCTTGACCTGCCTCCTTCCTAAATCGTCCCTAAATGTACCCATATTTTACACCATTTGCTGTTCCTCAAATATCCCATGCCCTCATGCTTTTCTTCTCACTTTTTCCACTGACTTGGATGCTATTCTCTATTTATTTCTCTGGGAAATTGTAAGTATTCTTAAAGGTTGGCTCAAACAAGTCTTCTAACATCCTCTTGGCAACAGACTGTATTGCTTCTCTTGCTCCCACAGATCCATGTCACAAAAAGTATCTAGCAAATTGCACTTTTTTGTATACATCAGACATTTTAGATAAATAACCTTTTTATGATTGCAGAAAGTTCTATTCAACAGTACTACTCTAAACCATTTGCACACTCAGTTTTGGGTTTATATTATATGAGGGGGCCACCCAAAAAACAGAATTATCTTTTGGAGGGCAGGCCCCTTTCACAGACTTCTCCCACTAGGTAAGTGTTCTAGAAATCCATCGGCATCAATGTACTAGCTTGTATTGTTGCGGAAGCCCTGTTTGGCGTCAGTGAATTTTTTTGGAGATTCTTTTGACATGTTTGCCCATTGCATGATGGGTGACTTATAAACACACCTGCCCATACCACGTTGAGTGTTCAGCAGTTTTTGACCAAAAACCAGACTTAACCCTTACCCTACTCTCCCTATTCACCAGAACTTGTCCTGAGCAACATTTTTTTTCCCAGAAGAAAAAAAGTCCTCAGAGAGAAATGTTTTGCTCATGTGAAAGAGATGAAACACAAAAAGGCATCAAAATTGACGAGTTCAAAAGCTGTTTTGAGTAGTGAAAAAAGCATCCTTGACAGATGTATTGCATCAAATGGAGAGTACTTTGAAGATGACTAAAGTTTAAACATCTAAGAATAAATACAGGCCAGGTGGCTCAAACCTCTAATCCCAGCACTTTGGGAGACCGAGGCAAGAGGCTTGCCTGAGCCCAGGGATTTGAGACCATCCTGGGCAACTTGGTGAGACCTCATCTCTACAATATATCAAAAAATTAGCCAGGCATTGCATTGCACCCCTGTGGTTCCTGCTACCTGGAAGGCTGAGGTGGAAAGATCACCTGAACCCAGCAGGTCGAAGCTGGGATGGCTGTGAGCAACAGAGTAAGACTCTTGACTCCAAAAAAATAAAAATAAAATAAAATAAATACTTTTTTTAATAAATAAATTCCAGGTTTTTGGGGGTCTCCCTCGTACACTTAGCAAATATTTGAATAACAAATAGCAAATATTTGAGTAAATAAATGAATGAATTATTATTTCCATAGCTGGATAGTCAAAGCAAAAATTCTTCTAATGTTTGTGACAGAAGCTTCTCAAGGATTATACCAGATATTCCCATTGATTTTTTTAAAGACTTTAATTTTTTTCAGAGCAGTTTAGGTTCAAAGCAAAATTAAGAGGAAAGTACAAAGATTTCCCACATATTTCCTGCTCCCCTCCTCTCATGCATAGCTGCATCTATTATTAACATCCTGCACCAGAGTTGTATATTTGTTACAACTGGTGAACCTACATTGACACATCATAATCACCCAAAGTGCATAGTTTACATGAGTGTTCACCCTTGGTGTGTATATTCTGGGGATTTAGACAAATGTATAAGGACATGTAACAACCATTATAGCATCATAGAGAGTATTTTCACTGTTCTAAAAATTCTCTATCCTCTGCCTATTCATCCTTCTCTCCATCCAACCCTTGGCAACCACTGATCTTGTTGCTGTCTAGAGCTTTGCCTTTTCCAGGATGTCATACAGTGGAAACATACAGTATGTAATTCAAATTGGCTTTTACTTAGTAATCTGCATTTAAGTGCCTCCATGTCTTTTGATGGCTTGATAACTCACTTTTTTTTAGCACTGAATTATATATATATATATAATATATATATATATATATATATATTTTTTTTTTTTTGAGTAAGAGTCTCACTCTGTCACCCAGGCTGGAGTGCAGTGGCACACTCACAGTCACTGCCTAGACCAGCTGGACTCAGGTGATACTTCCAGCTCAGCTGGAAACTCAGATGTGCACCACCATGCCTGGCTAATTTTTTAAATTTATTTATTGTAGAGACAAGGTCTTGCCAAGTTGCCTAGGCTGGACTCAGGCAATCGTCTTGCCTCAGCCTCCCAAAGTGCTGAGATTACAGGCGTGAGCCACCGCGCCTGGCCAGCACAGAATAATATTTTATTGTTTGGATGTACCACAGTTTATTTATCCATTCACATAATGAAGGACACCTTGGTTGCCTCCAAATTTTCACAATTATGAATAAAGCTGCTGTAAATATCTCTGTGCAGGTTTTTACATGGACATAAGTTTTCCTCACTGATTTTTTTAGTTAACTATCTTTGGTACTTACAATCTGTTACCATACACAAATAACAGTTACCTACTTTGTGTACAGATTTTGAATCTTTAATTACAATTTAGCTCACTAAGGAAAGGGGCTAAATCTTCTACTTGCTTGAATCTCCCACAACACCTAGCATCATGCTTTTCATTTTGCAGATATTAAATGAATTGAAAGCTCAGTTCTGATAGGATCGAAGGTAGACTGGCCCAACTTTTTGGTTGCCAAATATGGCGCAAATTAGTGAATTTCTGAAGGCAAAGGCAGGAGAAGTTTTAATAAATCACAGGGAGTCTTTCTACTCTAAGAACAATTTTGAAACTCGCATTTTATTCAAGGAGAAATGGAAGTTCCTTGCATGGCATATGAAATTAACGCATTCTCCCCCTGGCAGTGAGCCTCTTCTAAAAGCACTAAAGACACATTCTCTGACTCTCATTTGAGATTACTTCATTTTCTGTGGCATTATTGGCATTATTTCAGATATTCATGTATGAGATATTTGTCTCTACAGGCCCTTGATGTTTTCTTCTGACATGCCGTGGCACACTGCTGCAATCTTTTATTATGTATTTACATGGTAACATACTGTAATGTCAAAGTAGTTCAGCAGGATTTCTGGAATGTGTGGGAATAAACCAAAGAGACATGAAGTAAAAACTAAAGCTTGGAACTCAATATCTGAAGAGACAATGGTGCCAGATGTTTGGCATCACTATGTATGTCCAAAGAAAAATTTCAGTTTTGCTGTTGAGTTTACTAGTGTTATAGCATATCTCCAAGTGAACAGAAAAATGGACTCCCCATGGCCAATTACGATGCTCAACGTTTAAACAGAACCAGGCAGCCATAGGCAGTGAGGGGGTAGTCAGCGTTCTCAGAAAGATGTTGTACAAGTGTTACAGGACCTTCCTTTCTGCTATTGACCCAAATCACTTCCTGTTATGGGTGCCAAGATAAACTGTAGCCATCCCTTCCCCACCCCATCTGCCCGCCCTCAACACACCAGCTTTTTGAAAGAAACATCTGACAGAGACTTCTGGATCTGAGCTTGGAAACCACTCAATCAGGGCTCTACTATTTCCAACAATCAGAACTGAACAAGTTTAAACCCTTCATTTGCAGAAATGGATCTGACTGAGAACCAAGGTGAGAACTTTCCCTATTTAAGCCAAACCTTCCCGTAGTTCTTCAGAAAGCACACTTTCACTTGAACTGAAGGCTGTGCCTCCCCAATCTGCAGATTGTTCTTTCTTTCTTTCTTTCTTTCTTTCTTTCTTTCTTTCTTTTTAAGAAAATAAAGCTTTCCCTTTTTTCTCCACAAATCTCATGATCTTCTGTTAGCATTGGTAAGTACTGAGTCACAAAAAATCTTTCAGATGTCAAAGAAAGACTAGACTGTAAATAAATTCTTGTTTCCCTAAAAAGCCTTTTGATACATTTTTATTCTACAGTTTTTCTAAATTTCTAAATAAAACAGTAATGATTATCAATACGTTTCTGAAAACGAATATAAAGTTTGTCCAGATCAAAGTTTTCCACAGGTTAGAAAAATGTAGGCTTGAGAAATTAAAAGACTTGTCTAAGCCTTCACATAAAATTCGTGGTCCAGTCAGAACGATAATTCAGATCTCCTGCCAACACACTGTCAACCTTTATTTTTTATAGGAGGTAGGGCTAACTATAAATTTCGAAAAGAATGTTATTGTCATTACAATCACATATCTTCTGGTCAAATCTGTTGACACTTAAAAACATATGCTAAAAAAAAACTTCCAGTTACAATGGAATAACAGGGACCAGTTTTACCCTCCCGCCTCAAACAACCAAAAAAAAAAAATGGACAAGATATAGGAAACAATGGTTTACAAGATACTGTATATCAGGCAACAAAGGACAATAAGCACTGAGAGAGAGAAATTAATGAGGTGAGCTATAGAAGACTGCTTTGAAATACTGCCTTAACAATTTCTAGCCCACAGCACAAGGAGAGGGAATTGAGGCAGAGCACAGCAAACTCCTTAAATTGAAGAGACGAAGATAAAAGACTGGGGAGGCTGAGCTAGCTTGAGAGTACAGAAGAAGCGGGGCAGAGTACACAAGAGGCAAGTGTTGTACAGAGAAAACCCTGAAGATCAGCAAAGCAACTGCTTGCAGTGTTTTTGTTTTTTTGTTTGCTTTTTGATTTGGAGTCTCATTTTGTCACCCAGACTGGAGTACAGTGGCATGCTCCAGGCCACCGCAGCCTCCACCTGCTGGGCTCTGGCGATCCTTCCCCTTCAGCCTTCCAAGTAGCTGGAACTACAGGCATGCGCTACCACGCCCGGCTAATTTTTGTTTTTTATTTATTGTAGAGACGAGGTCTCACCAAGTTGCCCGGGTGGGTCTCGAACCTGCGGACTCATGCAATCCACTCGCCTTGGCCTCCCAAAGTGCTGGGATTACAGGCTGCGCCACTGAACCCAACCTTGCTTGCAATGTTTAGCTGAGTGATGACTGGCATATGCACATGATGAAACTACCTAGAGGCCTAGAAGAATCACCTGAAATGATTAGAGGGAACAGGAGAGGAAAAGCAATCACATGACAGTGGGAATACTGACTGGCCTGACATAATGAAAAACTTCAAGATTCCAGGTCCTTGGGTAGCTTAGAACACAAAGAAGGGTCTTGCTTCCGTAGTGGGGAAGTAACTAGCCCTAGACTTAACACTGTACCTGTCCCACCTAACAAATCTCAAAAGTAAACCTAAAAGTAGCTGTTTTAAGTGGTTTAACAGCACTCCAGAACAAAGCTCAAGAATATTTATAGAAATACAAAAATACCTAGCACCAAACAAGATTTAACTTGATAAAAATTATGAAGCATTGGGTAATACTTGCACCTTATATATGAGAAAATTGAGGCTACTTCTAATTCACACAAATGATAAATGGTAGCTGGGATATGAAACTGAATCGACTAAATTCAAATCTGTCAGATAAAGAAGAAGACAAAAAAAAAAAAAAAATTCAAGCAAGGCTCGGTGGCTCAGCCTGTAACCCCAGCACTTTGGGAGGTCAAGGCAAGTGGATTGCTTGAACCCATGGGTTCGAGACCAGCCCAGGCAACTTGGTGAGACCTCGTCTTCACAATAAATAAAAAATTAGCCGGGTGTGGTGTCATGTGCCTGTAGTTCCAGCTACTTTGAAGTCTGAGGCAGAGGGATGCCAGAGCCCAGCAGGTCGATGCTGGGCTGACTGTGAGTGTGCCACTGCACTCCAGCCTGGGCGACAGAGTGAGACTCCAACTCAACAAAAAAAAAAAAAAAAAAAAGAAATTTATAGATAAGTTAGATGGAAGGTATTTCTTTGAAGCCTGTTTATTTAATTTTGGCATAGCTACCTTGGAATTAGCAGAAGTTGAGAATGAAAATAAGAGGTGTTGTGGGGTGGGAGGTGTGACTCACAATGAACATAACCAGACAATGAAAAGCCTGAGTATATTTCAGAGTTTTATAATTTTCATTATCACTTTCTCTATTAAACTAGGAAATATAAGATTTATCTGAAACATGTCAATACCTCTGCCATCCAGTCTTAAATCATGATATAACATATGTATACAACTAATGTGGGCACCCAACTGGGCAATTCACACACACACAGATATACACATACACAGTATGTATTTTTCTGAAATGATTATAGCTTGAGGGATGTTTCCTTCTGCCCATCAACTTATTTTCTTCTAAGCAACTTCTCTAAATAAAGCACTTATGCCATATTTATTTACATTTGAATGAAGCCTGCACCTATAATTTTACTTCTTTAAACAGCCCATAATGATGGGTGATCCAATCTGAGAATTAAAGAACATTCAAATGCTGTTAAATACCAATTTGTCAACTACTAAATTTCTACTACTCTTTAATCTATTTAATCAAGCTGCTTTAATCTTGCCTTTTTCTTCTAGAATAGTCCATTTCTATCCCATCACTAGACTATTTTGTTGTGATGAGCTGACCAAATAAATTGGTACACAGTTTAAAATGTAAATAATTTCTTTAACAAAAGATTTTGATAAAATTACTAGTCATTTGTTACGTATTGACTGGATAAGCATTCCCTGTTAGAATGGCCTAGTGCCAGGTGATGGGGTGTGGTGAGGGAGAGTTCAGGAGAGATGCAATATGGAAAAGGATAAGACGTGGTCCTAGACCTTAACGAGATATAGAATCATCTTGGAGAGAAGCTAATTTATAACCCTATCAGGCAAAATAAAGTATATTGTCCCATAACTTTATATGTTACAAATATTGACAGATAAGAACAAAATAAGTATAGGTAAATCTTTGATTTGACACAATTGAAAATACATATCATGTTTTCTTCCCAAATGCGTTTCATCTTTGGGTGGATCAATATTCTGTTTAACTTATAACTCATCTCATTCCCACTTTGCTCTTTCCATTTACGAAATCAAGAAACACAGCATTCCTTTTGGGGTTTGAAATGAACAGCATGTGATATTGTTGGAGCAGTTTTTGCATAAATTTGCATAAGAAACTGAAGATCACTGGACCCCCTGAAGAGTAAAAGCTAGCCACAATTGATACTGCACTTGAAATAGTATACCAGGGATGACAATTTTAATGATGCAAGCACTTAAATTCATTAATCTGTTGTCCTTTGTCAAGAGAGGAAGTCAGTTCTTTTATATTCCCAGAGTAATGAAAAGCAGAGGGCAAGGAAAGAAAATTAGAGGAGTACTAGACTTCTTTCATGGTGATTAGAAGTCAAAGAGGGATTTGGAATTCTGGATGTCCATGTCAACTGCTGACTTAGTGGAAACTGCAAAATTTCAGTAAAGCCTATTTATCTTTCCTTGTGAGAAAAAGATATGATTTTTTAATTCAGCTAATTCAGTATCACAAACAATTCCATAGAGTTCACTTTAAAAAATGTACAACTTCATATTTCTAGTAACTTCAAAATAATCACTTCTTAGTCACTTAGATAAAGCTTTTAAAAAGATGTCTTCACATTTCATAGAGAAATAAAACACATCATCAGAAAAGATAAGACCAATGTGCTAATTACTGTTCTTAATAACTACATCCTTTTGCTCTTTTATCATTGCAAAAGGTATTACATGATATAGATGTACACAAATTCTGTCGGGTCTGTTTTATTTATTGTGTCAGTAACCTAAGGTGTTCCTCTATTTGGCAAAAGTCTCTTTAAAGTAGCCAATTATTATTGATTAATATAGTGTTCACTGCAATAACATTGCTGGGATAACCTGCAATGAATTTATTTTCTCATAATATGTACATAAGTACAATCACATAAATTCAGAGAAGTTCCATTATGTACATACATATGGTAATTTATAAGTAGTTTTGTGTCATCATAATGTTTACATTACTAAGATTCATGTTTATGGCCATAAACTATACCTGGTTATCACCATTGTTGGGGTTCAGAACATTATATCCCAAAGTATGGCCACTTGGTGTGCTGAATACTTTGAACTGAAGGAGATTGGAAAAGCTGCAGAAGCCAGGTCTCTCTGCCCTTCACCCACCTTCCTTCTCTCTTGAAGTGAGTCACAGAAGCCAGACTTCCTCTTCTCTAAAGTGAGAAATAAGAACTGAAACATTTCTTCTCAAAATTAAGCTCTAAAACCTAGGAAGCTCACGGTGCCTTCTCCTTTCTCACTTATAGACCTTCATCACAGAGGGGTCCTACCCCATAGCCAGGAGGAAGGAATGTTACACAGAGAAGCCAAGAAAAATCTGAACAGGCAGGCCTTTGGGGGATCCCGGTCCCTCAGTCTATTATTGTTAGATCATAACCATTTGCTTAGTCACATTTTACATGCTGTGCATTCTTCATTAAACCTTAAGCATAAAAATGGAAAGTTTTCCCTGGCTCTTTGGTCTTAATTTCTGAAGGTTCTCATATCAACTAAAATCCTGATTAAATAAATTTGCTATGCATTTATCTTGCTAACCTGTCTTTTGGTATAGGAGTGTTGGCCATAACCCTTATGATGGGTAAGAAAAGATGTCACATCTTTCTACCTCTACATTATATTGAAGTGTTTGGATTACATATCCCAGAAGCTATAGTTTGATTTATCAATATAGATTTACAGGGTGGAGGTATAACTATGAAATCAAAATTTGTAGTCTTTCTAAGAACTATTTCTGAGAGGCTATGCTTTTGTTTGCTACCCAATGTTTTAGAAACTCCAGATTATTTTTTCACTAGTGAAATAATATTTCTTTGAAGATATGAAATTGTATCCACAGAAAACTCTTTGGAGAAAGAAAAGTTATAGCCTTACAAAAGCACAAAAGTCTGGTTTTTTTGTTTGTTTGTTTTTTACCATTTTAGCTACATGAAACTACATAACAAGGAAGCAATCCACAATTTAATAACTTATTTCTTTCCCAAGTTTGTATTTCAGGATGCAAATTGAAAATCAACTGTTTCTTAGAAAAAAAATTCTACTTTTAAGGCCAAAAAGATAATATTTTGAATGGCTTTAGCCAATTCTGATATCAAGTCTGATAAAAAAAGAGTGTCTATATTTAAGATTATTTGTGCTCCTAATTTTCTCCAGCTCAGGTACATTAAAAGCTCTAGATGCAACAAGTTACTTAACTAAGAAACAAAATATTCTGCTTTACTACCATCCAAGTAGCAAGTCAGGAAATATTCGCTAGATCTCAAAATAAATAAACTAAAATAAGTATGCATGCTTACATGTTTTAGAAAAAATACAATAAATTTAGGTTTCTGAATGCAATCTAAACATAGCAGCTTACATTATTTTAATTGAAATACAGTTGTCTTGACCCAGCTGTTGAAGTCATGGTGGTGATACACATGATGGCCCAAGACCAAGGTGGAAGGTGGCCCAGGAAATTCCAGCCCATCTTGCTGAAAGATATCACTTTTAAAACATTTTCCCTGCAGAGCCACTCAGCACACAAATTAAATCCCTTCTAGAGGAAGGGCAGACTCTCTTGCTTTGACTGTAGTTTTGCTTGTTAACTAACAGTCAATTCTTGAAGAATGGATTCACAGGGTCACATTCACCCATGAACGCGCAATTAAGTGGGAACATCACATTAAAGGAAATAATCAGATTTTCTTGCAATTATACTTATGAGTAAATTGGCATGACAATTCTTTTAGCTCTAATTATGTGATTCAAAGACAATGCATGTTGCATTAGACATTATTTTTACATGTAAAAGTAGTTTTGTATACTTTTAAAATCACATGGAAGTGCAAGATAAGACTGGCTATAATTAATTATAACTAGAGAGAAGTACATCAATTTATGCTGATATTTTGATATTATTTTAAAGTATTTTTTGCTGTGAAATCTGTTTGAGACTTCACTGTATTGAAATACCATTGCCTAAATGGTCAAATATTCTGGGGCAGAGACATTATTTATTAGAAAAAAATATTATGAACTATTTTTGGCAGACATATGTTGAAAACAATCATAGGGAGTCTGTAAAGTATATTACACTTTAAAATAAAATTTTAAATCAATATTAAATTAAAATTTAAAATCAACAATAAGAAGTAAATTTAATTATGTCACAGCAAAAGTCCTATGTCCTCTTAAATTTCCCTTCTATTCTGACCTGCAGTCACTTTCTGACATTTTCTAATCAATGAATACTTATTGATTAGCGTTCTGAATCAAGATTTATGCCACGAATTATGGGGTTAAAAAAAGTCAAGGTATTACTCACATAAAAGAGTCTATTACACTTCCCATAGATGGATGAACCATGTTTTTATAAATAAACACTTGGGAATCAAGGATACTGCTATGGGACTGTTCCAAAATAACCTCAAGTATACTATGCTTAACCAATAAGAACAATAATAACCTAAGTTATCAATCAGTTATCTATTTGATGCAAAATATTCCATCTGCTTATTCTGCTCCTAGTTCAATCATTGTGTTCTGTTCCTTGTCCACATAATTTGTCACCACTTCAAGAATGTGACTTTTGTTGCCGCCTATGCTTGAGTTCTCTTCCTTCCTGTCTTTGCATAGTATCCTTAAATGTCACTCTTCTTTGAGATCCCCTTCCTGACCACTGTGTTATAAGCTCCAATTCTCTCCTATTTTTTCTCTTCATTGATTTTTGATAGGTAACACTTCCTATTCTTGAGATCATTCGTTTACTTGTTTATTGCCTCTGAATCTTATCAGAATCTATATAAGAATATATATATATAAGAATATATAGGAACAGGAACTTGGAATTTTCTGTTGCCGAACTCTCAGTGCTTAGAGCAATGCCCAAGACATATGTACTCAGTAAAGAGTTACTAAGTAGAACCTTTATTACTAAACTATTTTCATATACGCTAAAAGGTTTTAAGTTATTCAAAAGATAAATATATAAAACCAAACTATTAATTTTATAGTCAAAGATGAAGTATCAGGAAATATGATATAAATTATATGTTGTTTCTGATTTTCACAAACCCATCTAGAAAACGACAAATGTATAAAATCACCTGCATTTGATTGTAGAAGTTATTGAAACTTAAAATTTGGAGCATTTAAGACATAATACTAAATGTTCCATTTCTGTCTTTTGTCACTGATAATGCTGTTTCCAAGACCAAAACAAAGTCAAAATAGAGAAGACCTCTATCAATTTATTATAATTCTTTTGTAATTTTCTAATGAATGTTTGAAAATCTGATTATACAAACTCTTTTCTTCTGCTTTATCTTTCTTAAAATGCCTTGTTTTTCCATCAAAAATTATTTTCTTTGCAAAATACAAAAAGTATTAAATCAAAAAGCTTATTTTAAGATATAATAAATTATGTGAAGGGTTTAAGAGACATCAAATTAATCCTTGAATCTGTAGGAGCATTGAAATAATTCAAATATTGTATAAATAAAAATGGCATGATACATAGCCCTTAATTTTCTATTCTGTTGTTGTTTCCAATTTCCCTAGATAGACAGGATCTGCTTTAGCGTTTTTCACTACACATCTAAAAGTTTTGACTTATGCATCATCTAGGTGCAGTAATGAATAAGAACTGACATCAGATATCAATATTATTGGCCCAGCTAAATGGTAGCTGACATCAAGGTGGATTGCAGAAGAAATAAACAAAATTGAAAATTTTTGTGTGCATAAATGCCACCTGACATAGTTTGTCCTTCAGAGGATCAATGACTCCATGACCTAAATGTTGCTTGCATATCTTTATATAAAATGGCCAGAGATTAATACTAAGTACTTTCTGTTTGGGATTGGACAACATACAACATTCAGAAATCAGAAATTAAGCTTCCTTTGCAGGAATGGAATGTGGATTTTTTTTTTTAGGTAGGCAATTGCAGATTTTCATTTATCGTTGATTTAAATAAAAGATAATATGAATTAATCCATTTATGTTAACATACCGGCAACTTACAAAAAGCAATTCACCTATCTCTGATCAAATTTAAAACTTTTAATTGTATAATTATTATGTGGCATATACTATATGTCTATAACATTGACATTATGTTATAGGAAGTTAAATTATAAAATATAAGGAATTAATGTTATGTATATTTGTTTGTGTTTTTATTCATTTCTACTTATTTGAAAACAAATGGCTAGAAAAGAACATTAGCTCCACTCATGACAGTACAGGTTGAATGTTTTTTATGCAAAGTGCTTGGAACCAGAAGTGTTCAGATTTCTGATTTTGGAAAATTTGCATATACATAATGAGATATCTTGGGGATGGGATCCATGTCAAACATGAAATTCATTTGTGTTTTAAATATTCCCTTTAAACAAAGCCTGAAGATAATTTTATACATTGTTTTATAGTTGAATTCATTAAACAAAGTGTATACACACTAAACCATCAGAAAGTAAAAGTATCAAGTGTGGAATTTTTCACTTATAGTGTCATGCCAGTGCTCAAAAAATGTTTCCAAGCTTTGGAGCATTTTGGATTTAAGATTTTTGGATCAGGGATGCTCAACCTGTAGTAATGACAGTAGTAGTAGTAGGTATAGTACTATCATGTAGTAGCCAGGAACTATGTTAAACACGTTTCATATATTGTCTAAAACTGTTCTTTTAATCATTCGTTTTAGGGATTAGCTAAATAATTTGCTCAAGATCATTATCTAGTGAATAGCAAAGCCAGATTCCAAAAAAGTACTAAGAGGAGATAAATATAACTGGAATTGAGTAATTGTACAGCACTCCAAAGGCACGGGACACTAATGCCATAGAAGGTTTCTAAGAAGTCGCTAGTACATTTTGATAACTAAATGAGTTTAGTTTGCAGCTCAGCATCCACAAAATTTGGAAACCCAATAAAGTCAAACTAAATAAGATACAATGCTGTGATGAAAGCCTTGTGCTCACATTTGTCACAACTCTGTATACATTCATTCATTTATTCATGATCTTTTTGAATGTTAAATATGTAGAATAAACTATGCTAGATGCTGGAGATATTTAGTAATACAAAAATGGAAATATCCCTTTCACTGAATTTCAGTACAGAGGGATATTTTTTAAAGGTAAACAGACAAAAAGCCCCAAGACAACTGCTAGCTATGATTTATCTTCCTGCTTCTGCATTAGGATTAATAGATTTTTATTTATTTATTTATTTATTTTGAGTCAGAGTCTCACTCCGATGCCCAGGCTGGAGTGCAGCGGCACAATCACAGCCACCCCAGTATCGACCTGCTGGGCTCTAGCGATCCTTCCACCTCAGCCTTCCAAGTAGCAGGAACTACAGGCGTGTGCTACCACGCCCGGCTAACTTTTTGATTTATCGGAAAGACAAAGTCTCGCCAAGTGCCTGGGCTGGTCTCGAACCTGCGGGCTCAGGCAATCTACTCGGCCTCCCAAAGTGCTGGGATTACAGGCTGATCCACCAAGCCCAACCAGAATGACGTTTATTAAGATGATATGGTGAGGAAAGGAATCAGTTGGGTTGATGAAAGGCAAAAAAAAAAAAGAAAGAAAGAAAGAAAAAAGAAAAATTTCATTTTTAACATATGTTACTGAGATGTCTTACAGATATTTAGGCCAAGACGCAAAATAACTCATGTAAATCTGGGGGTCAGAGTGGGAGTTACTTGAAAATTATCAGCATATAAACGAAATTAAAAGGTACAGGTTTGAATGAGATGAATTAAGAAGAGAATGCGCAGATTACAAGATTTACAATTGAGTCTTGATACAGTTTAATATTTAGCAGTCAAGTTATAAAGGCATATCCAGCACAGTAGACTGAGAAGCAGTGCCAGTGGATATTTTATTTCTCTAGACTCAGGAGAGGAGAACATTTAAGTGATAATGAAAAGTAAAATCTGATAATAATGAAGAAATTGCCATTGGACATAACAATATGGAACTCAAGAGCAGTTTTAGTGGACCTTGTAATATGGAATTCATATTGGAATGGCTGAGTAGAAAATGTTCTTGAAGTTTTCTGGGCAATATGATTGAAACAATAGGAGATGTAGAAATAGCTCTGCCATTCAAAATTCATAGAAATTATAAATCAATAAGTAAAAAAAAAATATTTGTCTAAAATCAAATTAGACATAATGAAACAAGGGTGGGAAAATTTTAAATGAATCCGATAGAAATTCTATATGAAATGTAGTAACTGAAATACAAAGCCTCAATAGAAGGATTAAAAGGAAGCAGGATTCAGCCAAAGAAAGATTTATTAAAGTATATGACAGATATGAAGAAATTGGTCAGAATGCAACATAGAAAACTGAAGCATAGAAAATATAAAAAGAAGTTAAGAAACACAGAGACGTGAAAAGAAGTTCCAACATGGGACAAGAATGCAACATAAAAATAATATGGGACATGAAAAACTCCAATAAGAACTTCTGGAAGGCCTGATGGAATCCCCATCCCAGACAGACTTGTGTTAACTTCCTGGAAATTTTAAAACTCCCTTCCATAGGGATACCCTGTTCATTTTCCTGGTATGTATTTTTTCACATCATTTTTTTAAAATTTATTCCTTACATTGAATAATCTATGTCTATTAATATTTTTCCAGCAATTACTGTCAGCTTTCTTTTTTGTTTTTGGTTTTGCTTTATAATAAGGACTTAATAAATAGTTTTCATGGTTCCTAAAATGCTTCATTACAGATTACTTTAAAAAGAGGTTTAAAATAAATATCTACTTCCAATAGAAAAATCCATTAGAAGTGAAGACATCAGAGCTCTATTATTATAACATAGAAATAAAATTCATTTTACATAGTTTTCAGGTCCATACATAATTATTGTTTACTGTATCTGTTTCCGTGTGTCCTTTTAAATAAGTTTTATTTTGTTTTTAATTTATACATGTTTGTACATATTTACGAGATGGGTGTGAGGTTTTGACACATGTATACATTGTGTAATGATTAAATCAGAATACTTAGCATGTAAATCACCTCAAGTACATGCCATTTCTTTATAAAGAGAACATTCAAAATTTTTAGCTTCGTAGTATATGTTCATGCCAGATGGTATGATACTTCCAGTTTTATTCTCTTTGTTCAGCATTACTTGGGCTACTCAGAGTATTTTGCAGTTCTATATAAATTTCAGAAATTTTTTCTATTTCTGTGAAGAATGTCATTGATATTTTTATAGGAACTGCATTGACTGTTTAGATCATGTTAGGTAGTATGGACATTTTAACAATATTAATTCTTCCAATTCATGATCATGGGACATTTTTCTATTTATTAGTGTCCTTTTCAATTTCTTTCATCATTGTTTTATAGTTTTCATTGTAGAGTTCTTTCACTTCCTTGAGTAAATGTATTCCTAGCTTGTTTGTGGTAGCTATTGTTAATGGGATTGTTTTCTTGGATAGTTCATTGTTGGTGTTTAGACATGCTATTGATTTTTGTATGTTGATTTTTTATACTGCAACTTTACTGAATGTATTAGTTCTAACAGTTTTTTCAATAGAGCCTGTAGGGTTTTCTCCATATAAGATCATGCCATCTGCAAACAAAGACAATTTGACTTCCTTCTTTTCAACATGGATGCCCTTTATTTCTTCCTCTTGCCTAATTTCTCTGGCTAAGACTTCTAGTACTATGTTGAATAGAAGTGGTAAAAGTAGGTATCCTTGTCTAAACCCAGATTTTCCTGTTCAATATAATGTTAGTTATGAGTTTGACATATATGGTCTTTATTGTGTTACAGTATGTTTCTTCTATGCCTAATTGTTCAGGGATTTTATCAGCAAAGGATGTTGAAGTTTATAATATGCTTTTCCTCTGGATGTTGAGATGATCATACTTTTTTTCTTCATTATGTTAATATGATGCATTAAGTGTATTGATTTGCACATGTGGAACCATTCTTTGTATCTCTGGGATGAATCCCACTTGATCATGGTGAATGATGTTCTTCATGTGCTGTTGGATTTGGTTTGCTAGCATTTTCTTGAAGATTTTTATACCTATGCTCATCAGGAGTATTGGCCTATAGTTTTCTTTGTTTTGTTTGGATTTGGCTTTAAGGCAATGCTGAAATCATAGAATGCGTTTTGAAGAATTCCTTACACTTCAATTTTTTTGAATAATTTGAAAATGGTTTGTACTAGCTCTTCTTTACATCTTTGGTAGAATTCAGCAGTGCAGCCTACTTCTGAGCTTTTCTTTGTTTTATTTTGTTTTTTGTTTTTTTAAGTGGTAAATCAAACTTTATTTAGGACTATCATGAAATGTTTAGGAGCTTCTGCAATAAGATTTTGCAGTAAGGAAGAGATATTGGGCTCAACTCTGAATACAATACAGAAAAATGGAAATGTGTAGCCAAAGTGAGTTTTTCTTTGGTGTATGACTTTTTATTACTGATTAAAATCCTTATTTGAAGCCGGGCTCGGTGGCTCAACCTGTAATCCCATGCTTTGGGAGACTGGGGTGAGTGGATTGCCTGAGCCCGTGGGTTCAAGATCCGCCTGGGCAACTTGGCGAGACCTCATCTCTACATAAATAATAATAAAAAAAAATTAGCCGGGCATGGTAGTGCGTGCCTGTAGTTCCAGCTACTTGGAAGGCTGAGGCAGAAGGATCACTGGAGCCCAGCAGGTCGAGGCTGTAGTGGCCCGGAGCGTGCCACTGCACTCCAGTCTGGGCGACAGAGTGAGACTCCAACTCAAAAAAAAAAAAAAATCCTTATTTGTTATTAGTTTGTTCAGATATTCTATTTTTTCATGATTCAATTGTAATAGGTCATATGTGTCTGGGAATTTATCTATTTCTTCCAAGTTTCTAATGATACTTTGTCATATCTGTGGTATAAGTTATAATGTATTTTTTAATGTTTAATTTATTTGAATCATTTATTTTTTTGTCACTTAGCCAAATTTGTGTATAAATTTCAAAAACCAATTTTTTTATTTTTAAAATCTGTTTTGTTTATTCTTTTGTTTATTTCTACTCTGATCTTTATTATTTATTTTCTTCTATTAATTTTTTATTTAATATGTTCTTATTTTTCTAGTTCCTTGAGGTACAACATTAGGTTGTTGACTTAAGATAGTTTTACTTTTTTGATGTAGGGGTTTATTGCTATATATCTTCCTTTTAGAACTGCTCTTGCTGTATTCCTAGGCTTTGGTACGTTGTGTTTTCAGTTTTATTTATCTCAAATTTTTAAAATTTTCTTTTTAACTTCTTCATTGACCAATTGATCATTTAGGACTACACCGTTTAATTTCCATGTATTTGTATAGTTTCCAAAATTTCTCCTGTTGTTGATTTCTAGTTTTATTTCATTGTGGTAAGAAAAGATAATTGATATGATTTAATTATGTTTAATTTGCCAAGACTTGTTTTGTGGTCTAACATATGATCTAACCTGGAGAGTGTTCCACATACTGTTGAGAAAAATGGGTATTCTGCTGCCATTGGATGGAATGTTCTGTAAATGTCTGTTAGGTCTATTTGGTCTAAAATGCAGTTTAACTCTGATTTTCTTAGTTGATTTTTGTCTGTATGATTTGTCTTTCATTGAAAATGTGGATTAAAATCCCTTACTGTAATTGCAATCTATTTCTGCCTTAGTTCTATTAATATTTGCTTTATATATTTAGGTACTTGATGTTGGGTTTATATAGATTCATAGTTGTATATCCTCTTGCTGTATTGACCTGTTTCTCATTATATAATGGCCTTCTTTGCCTCTTAGTACAGTTTTTGGCTTAAAGTCTATTGTATCTGATCCAAGTAAAGCTATACCTGTTCTTTTGGGTTTTATTTGCATGGAATATCTTCTTCCATATCTTACCTTTCAGACTCTGAGTGTCTTTGCAGGTAAAATGAGTCTCCTGAGGGCAGTATACATTGGGTCTTGTTTTCTTATCCATTCAGCCACTCTATGTCTTTATTGATGAATTTTTCCCATTTACATCCAAGGTAATTACTGATAGGTAAGTGTTTACTGCTCTCATTTTCTAGTTTCTATTTTCTAGTTGTTTTGTAGATCTTTTCTTCCTTTCTTCCTCTTTTATAATATTCCTTTGTGGTTAAGTGATTTTCTCCAGTATTTCTTGCTTTTTATTTTTAGAGTATCTAGTATAGGCTTTTGCTTTGTAGTAATAAGAGGCTTTCAAAAATATTCTATAGTTATAATAAGTTATTTTAAACTGGAAACAAGTTAACTATGATTGCAAAGATAAGAAAAGAATTAAAAAGTGACATTTTGAATTTTTGACCTCACAATTTACATGTTATTTTGCCTGTCTGTTAACTAATTATTATTATTTTCAATAGTTTTGTCTTCATATTACAGATATAAATGCTTTACATACACAATTACAGTATTAGAATAACAATCACATTAGCATTCTTTTTTTTCAGTTTAAAGGTTTCTCTTTCAAATAGTTTTGCAGGACATGACTGGTAACAGTAATTTTCCTTACATTTTCTTTGTCTTGTCCTCCTTGTTTCTGGAGGATAGTTTTTGAAGATACAATACTCTTCTTTTGCATTTTTTTTCCTTCAACATTTTGAATGTATTGTCCCATGCCCTTCTGGCTTGAAAGGTTTCTGCTGATATGTCTCTCAACAGGCATATTGAATCTCCCTTATATGTATTTGCTTCATTTCACTCACTGCTTTCATAATCCTCTCTTTGTCTTTCACATTTGAGAGTTTAATTATATATAATAGATCCTGGTGTATTCTTTTTTGGATTTAATCTAACTGGTGACTTTTGAATTTCCTGCATCTGGACATGTACATATTTACCGGGTTTGAAAAGTTTTCTATTATTATTTCTTTGACTAAGCTTTCTACCCTTTTTCTCTTTCAACTCCCTCTTTAACCCCATTAGCCCACATATTTGTTCTTTTGATGTTGTCCCTTAGAATCCTATAAGTCTTCTCCATTTCTTTTTATTACTTTATCTTTTTTCTCCTCTGTGTATGTTCAAATAGGCTTTCTCCAAGTTTACTTATTCTTTCTTCTGTTTAATCAGTTCTGCTGTTTTTGCTCTCTAGTATGTCTTTTTTGTTCATTTCATTCATTATATTTTTCAGCTCCAGGATTTCTGTTTGAAATTTTAATTATTTCAATCTCTCTGCTAAATATTTCTGATATGTTTCTGAATTATTTCTCTGTGTTTCTGAAGTTTGCTGGGCTTTGAAAAAATAGCTATTTTGAATTATCTATCGAAGAGATCACATATCTCCATCACTCTGGTCTTTGGTGTCCTATCACTTTGGTCTCTGTTTGGTGAGGTCGTATTACCCTGGATGTTCTTGATGCCAGTGGACACATGACAATATCTACACATGGAGGGTCTGAGTATTTATTCCAGTCTTCGCAGTCTGTCTTTGTTTGTGATCATCCTTTTCCAGAGGGTCTTCCAGAGACCTCAACTGACTGATGTATTACCAGATTTTGTGACTACTTTAGCTGTCTTAGCACTAGCTGGCCCTCTCTGCCCAAGTTTGCTATGAGTTTGCTATGAGTTTCAAGCACTAGATAGCCCTCAGCCCAGATTTGCTGCATAGGTTCTGACATTGGCATGGCTCTCTGCTCAAACAGGCACACCTCCCATCTGGTCCCTGTATGGGTGGAATAGGTCCCCAACTTCATTGAGAGAAGGTGGAAATGTGACTTTTCCCCTTAGGATCTGCTGTGGGATAGAAGCTAGTGAGCCTGTCTCTGGCTCAGATGGGTATGTGTCTCCCAGCATGTTCAGCACAGGTGGGGTCATTCCTTAACTGCAACAGGAGGGACTGGAGCTGAGACTGGCCCCCTTAGGATCTGCTGCATGAGACCAGGTGATGAGCTTGTCTCATTGGCTCTGACAGATGTGCATCCCTCAGCAGGCCTTTGTATGGATAGGATAGCTCCCTAAATGTAGTAGGAGGTGCCAGTGCTGAGACTAAGCTCTTTCAGGATCTGTTGTGGGATGGATGATGGCAAGTTTATCATAGAGGCTCAGACTTTTAGGGCTATAGAATATAGCCTCCCTCCATGTTCTTGTACAAGAAATTCTGAGTTTGAACTTCAGTTACAGAATCCTGACACCAAGCTGCAGGACAACTTTCAGGTTCGTTGCCAAAACTATTTTCAGTGGACAGACAAGTGTCTCCCCTGAGGCACTAGCCAATGCAATTCCTCTTGGACTCCCTGTCAGATGGTTTTGCTGTAGGCACATGAGCAAACAGGGATGTAACCAAGCCCCTTGGGGAATATGACCTTTTCTGGACTTGAACCTGGGAACATACCTGAGGGCCGATCTGCACTCTCACAATGACTTTCTTGGGTCTTGGGTTTCACTGGGGTTTTAAACCTCCTACCTGAAGCTCAAAGCTACTGCAGATAGACTTTTATCTGGAGATGGGTGCAGTGTTCTTCTTATTGTGAGGAGACATGAGTAGGTTATCTCTTATTCTGGTATCCTGCGGACATCACTCCTATTTCTGTGGATCTAGATCGCTCACCAGATAACCTGAATTTTACACTTGTGATTGCTGTTTACAAACCTGAAATTATAGAATTTTTCTAAAACCGTGTTCATTTAAATAGCTAAATGCTACTTTAACTAGTAATGTGACATGAATGCCTATCCCTAAAGGCATCAAACAGAAACATTAATACTGAATAACTAAAGTCATTGTCTGCTATATAGGCACTATATAACACAATTTAAAAAAAATCACAACCTTGATTGTTTATTTGAATGTGATCTGTGTCCCTGTGCTATCTTCAAGAGATGCTTGGAATTCTTTTTGCTCTGCAGTCCCAGCTTCTTCCCAACCTCCTGACATTCCTTAGCAGGCATGTGTTATAAACCACAATTTTTAAAACAGTTAATGTAAGTGACCAAAAATTACTTGAAAATGCCTGTCATTGTAACAAAACACCATTTCTTAATACTTAATATATATTTGTAGCAAAAATGATATCCATTAATGGAAAATTCTAATAAGGCTTTGAAATGCTGATTTAGAACAATGTTGTCTTGGTATGAACAAAGTGTACAAACAAAAACCGGTCAGCATTTTTGATATTGGACATCTGAACTTCATAATCATCATCTTGCCCTTTGAAATATGTGTAACTAATGCATGACTCCCTTGATTGCTAATTCAATGTCTAATTTGGCTATTTCCATATTTATTAAATTCACTATTTAGAATGTCAAATGACATGTTTTTTTCAACTATGATATGGTTTGCCAAAATAAAACACCTGATTTTAAAAATTCTAGTTTACTTCATTTTAGGTTCCATTTAATTTTCCTAGAGCATATGATACTATAAGCCACTTAATAGAGTTTTAGCATAAAACTCTATCTAATATCACATGAATCCATAGTTTTTAAATGTTTCTATATTCTGCTAGAAATAAAATTTTACTCAGTATCTAGAAGCAATCTATATTATAATACTTTCCAACTAATTGGCTCCCTACAGTCAATTAAATGGAATATTCTTTATAAAGACAAGTCTATTAAAATATAATTGTGGTTTAACCCATTATTAAAATCCCCAGGTCTGACAATGACACAAGCACAAATTCAGTTGGAGCAATCAACATTCCCTCAGTAGATATAATTTTTAGTGAATATTTTTCCTCTTTCTAAAATAATAATAATAGCACTATAGCAACAGAATTTTGACTATGCTATCATTTTGAAGTCCAGTGTAAGTAATCTATCAGATTTCTTTTTTAGCCAATTGGAAAAGAAATAGAATATAGAATTAAGATTTTCACTCTACTGGGAATGTTGAGACAAATTAAAATGTTAGATATAATTAAATCATATCGTTTGAATGGACATGAGAGGTCATCTATCTAGTCAAACCACTTTCATCTGGGAAGAAACAAACTTAAATCATCTTTCCATGATTAATATCTGAACCTTAAAGACATTCTTAATTAGCTTGGCAACTGTTTTAGTTCATTTTGTGTTGCTATAACGGACTGCCACAAACTGGGTACTTTTTTTTATCTTTTAATTTATTTCTCAGAATTCTGGAGGCTGGGAAGTCCCAGACCATGGCACCAGCATCTTCTGAGGGCCTTGGTGTTGTGTCATCCCATAACAGAAGGTGGAAGGGCAAAAGGGTGTGAGAGTGAGGAGAGATTTAACTCATGGCCTCAAGCTCCTCATTAGTAGAGATTAACTCATTCAAGAGGGAGGGCACCCTCGTGACCTAAGTACTTCCTATTAGACCCCACCTCCAAACGCTGTTGTATGGGGGATAAAGCTTCCAATATATGAGCTTTGGGGAATGTGTTTAAACTATAGTAAACTCAGAGCAATGTTTAAGCACTTTACATTGTTGGTGAAATCATCCTTACAGCTGAATAAATTTCTCAAACTGCAGATAAAACACTTTTGTTTTATCATCAGTTTATAAAGAAACCCATATTTGAAACTTTTCCATAAAGAATTGAAAAACTGTCAAATCAAGGTTGTTCTCTTGTAAACCGAAGAAAATTCCTATTTCTTTAACTGTTTTTTTATTTTTCAAATTTCTTTTCAAGCACTGTCATAATTTTTATGATTTTGCATAAGTTTTAATGTAGTCTATATCCTACTTACTTTTTTGAAGCCCAAATTGGACAAATGCTCTTTTTTTTTTTTTAGTTGGAGTTTCACCTGTCGCCTAGGCTGGAGTGCAGTGGCACACTCAACAGCCACTGCAGCCTCTACCTGCTGTGCTCAGGTGATCCTTCTGCCTCAGCCTTCCAAGTGGTAGAACTACAGGCACGTGCCACCAAACCCAGTTAATTTTTTTTTTTTATTGTAGAGATGAGGTCTTGTCAAGTTGCTCAAGCTGTTCTTGAACCCGTGGGCTCAGGCAATCCTTTCACCTCAGTCTCCCAAAGTGCCGGGATTATAGGCATGAGCCACCAAGCTTACCCGGCCAGACAATAGGTTCTTAAAAGTATGTTTAAGTGGAGTTGAATACAACAAAATTTTTTGTCACTCCTGCCCCTATGTGGTGGTGCAATTGTGATTGTGTGTGTGTGTGTATGTGTGTACTTTAAAATCTACAACCCTATTCTGTCAACACATTTTTCCCATTGTTTATAATTAATTACTAAAGTTGTTCTCCTCACTCCATTAAGTTACCGTTTTACTTTGGAAATTTGTTTTATAAAAATGAATTTATATATGAAGCATTAAGCAAATTTACTGGAAGAATTGAACTCACCCTAGGAGCAAAGGTGGCATCATTGATAGAATGCATGTGACCATAAAGTGACTGCTCACATTTACCCTAGGAAGACAAAGCAGAAATAAAATCAAATAAATTCCATTGGGTATGTGAAAAAGAACTGAAAGATGCTTTTATTTAAATTTTAAAATAATTTTCTTAGTCCAATTAAAAAAATAAAATAAAATAATCATGATAGAAAATATATTAGTTTTACTGTCAACCATTCAGAATCATACAGAGCTATATCAAAGAGTGTGCCACAGTACTGGTATCTGCACTGAAATCCTACTGTTCTTGTTTTTACACCATTGAGCTGGTGTTACACTCTCACTCCATTTCACAATTAGCATGGATTTCAAGCCCTGGGGCCAAGGCTAAATTCCTTATAGAAAACTCTTAAC
>CAUYQG010078275.1:0-42966 GCA_963574415.1 Tarsius wallacei | reverse complement strand
CGCCCGGCTAATTTTTTGATTTATTGTAGAGATGAAGTCTCGCTTGCCCAGGTGGGTCTCGAACCCGTGGGCTCAGGCAATCCACTCACCTCAGCCTCCCAAAGGCGCGGGATTACAGGCTGAGCCACCGAGCCTGGCTTAAAATCTTTTAACCTCAAGCATTCGCTGCCAAATGTTCTTTCGGCAGCTGGCCCCCTCTCCAATCTTGGAGAGGTGGATCTGCCCTTTTTCTCTGAACTACTTTCTAAATAAACTATCTTTTCTAATCTAATCTCTGTGCAGTTCTTTGCATACCCACGGCACTGGCTCAGCCCACCAACCTAACATGTGCAACCATCTCCATAGCCCCTTTCCTCTTATAAAATGGAAACTCCATGCCCATTAAACACTCACTCTGCATCACTCACTAATGTCTTGGAGAGAGAATTTCCTTGGTGGGGGAATTGGGAAAGTTCTAAGCTCTATCTCTGTAACGTCTAAGAGAAAGTGAGCTCTTACTTCATGCCAGGTCCTTGAGGCACGTGAACGAACTTCAGCTTTGCAGCAACTTCAGCTGGCAAGTGCTATTAGCATCACCCCCGTGGAGGAACTTGAGGCCTGATTAGGCCATCATCAATCAGGTAAACTGGGTAAACTATTCTGAGGAAGGAAATCTCAGAATGAGATTACAAGAATTGTAAAATCTGAATAGCCAGTTGAAAAACATTTGCTATTTGTTCCACAGTCAACAAAGAAAGTAGTTCACAGCAGCTACCTGGTTTCTGACAAACAAAATGACACTCAACTATTGCTGTTTAAAAGACAGAACTCTAGCACTATTCACAATAGCAAAAACATGGCACCAACGGTGCTGCCATCAAAACTGAACTGGATAAAAAAAATACACAATGGAATATTATGCAGCCATACATAAGGACAAACATAAGGACTTGATGGATTTAGAGTCAATAATACTCAGTGATCTATCACAGAAGCAAAGAACAGAGTACTGCATGTTCTCACTCATAAGCAGACCCTGAAAACTTACCACAACACTTTTACGAAAGGACTTGGTAGTCAGGCACGGTGCCTCATGCCTATAATCCCAGCACTTTGGGAGACTGAGATGAGAGGATTGCCTGAGCCCACAGGTTGGAGACCAGCCTGGGCAACTTGGGGAGACCTCATCTTTACAATAAATCAAAATATTAGCCAGGTGTGGTGATGCATGCCTGTAGTCCCAGCTACTTGGAAGGCTGAGGTGGAAGGATTGCCTGAACCCAGCAGGTCGAGGCTGTGGTGGCTGTGAGTATGCCACTGCACTCCAGCCTGGGCAACAGAGTGAGACTTTGACTCAAAAAAAAAGGGGAGGGGGATTGGCAGTAGCAAGATACTGCTGGGGTGGGGGGAGAACACATCAATAAGGGCTCCTAATCTCAAACCAGGCAAAATGTGAATCAAAGGGAGGTCCTCACTTTACGATGTCCACTTGTATGCCTAATCCTGAATTACACTCCACATCTTTAAAATTAAATTAAAAGAAAAAAGAACTCTGCAATTGAGCAGTTGCTTTGCAAACCTCTGACAATGCAGATAGTCAACTTGCAGACCTTCTCCATGCCCCCCTGTGGGAAATCCCCACCCACACAGAATGCCCCACACTGAATCTTGACACAGAAGTATAAATATCTTTATCTAGCCCTTGCTTCTTTGCAGACTCTCTGCTGTCCTGCCTGTTATGCCCTTCACAAAGTATCTTTCCTTTAATAAACTTACCTTTCTTAACTCATAACCATCTCGGTGAAAACTTTCACCCCCTGTGATTCTGGTCATACCAGCCCGCCGCATGGCAACCTCCATTTTACAGATTAAGAAATGGAGGTACAGAGAGGTTAAGTAACTTTCTTCACTCACCAGAGCTACTTGGCAGCAGAGGTAAGATTAAACCCAGGTTCTGGATTCTGGTTGTGAACTCATCACACCACACTGGCTCTCTTTCAGAAATCCCACAGGGTGCTGCATGAGAGGAGGAGGTGCTGTTCAGATTGTAGACACTGTGGGTTGGCTGAGAAAGGGCTGCCTTTCCCTCCAGCAGAAGCCACTCACCAGATCTGACTGTAGTCTCAAAGACCAGTAGAGGGTGATATGTAACTTGGTCATTTAGGGCCACCTAGATCAATTGGGGGCCAGATGTGACCCTTCAAGAGTGGGAGAGCCAAGAGCAGTGGCTCTCCCCTGCAATCCCAGCAATTCAGGAGGCCAAGGTGAGAGGATTGCTTGAGCCCAGGAATTCGAGACCAGCCCAGAGAACACAGTGAGACCTCATCTCTACAAAAAACTAAAAAAATTTCTCAGGCTTGGTGGCATGGACCCGTAGTCCCAGCTACTTCGGAGGCTGAAGCAGATCGATTGCCTGAGTCCAGGAGGTAGAGGTTGTGGTAAGCCTGTATTATACCACTGTACTCCAGCCTGAGCAACAGAGTGAGACCCCGACACACACATACACACACAAAAAAGTGGGAGATTGGGCAACAATAAAGATCCCCCCTCCCACCATGTAAATTTTCGATTGCTGCTATCACAAATTACCATGAGCTTAGTGGTTTAAAGCAACGCCAATTTATTCTCCTACAGTTCTGGTGTCCAGAAGTCTGAAATCAGTCTCTCTAGGCTAAAAAGCTAGCATGCTGGCAGGGCTGGCTCTTTTTGAAAGTGTAGGGGAGGTTCTGTTTTCTTGCCTTTTCCAGTTTCTGGAGGAAGCCTGCATTCCTTGGGTCATGGGTCACTCTTTCATCTTTAGAATCAGTGATACGGCATCTTCTCTCCTTTCTGAACTCTGCCTCTCTCTTAAAGACACCATTGTGATGATATTGGGCCCACCTGACTCATTCAGAATACTATCCCCATCTCAAGTCCTTAACTCCAATATGTGCAAGTCATTTTTATCACATAAGGTCACTTATTCACATGTTCTAGGAATTAGGACATGGACATCTTGGGGGGGGTATTATTCATCCTCCCATAATCTCACCCTTCCCAGAAGAAGGGGCCAAGTCTGGTTTGTGATCAATTACTTATGCAACTGCACTCATGTAGTTTTTCAAGTATTTTTGGTCTTCCAATGAGAATATTCTCAGCTGGGATTAATGGCAGGATATTTGCATTTTTCCTTTTATGTAGCAGCCACACAAACCTTACACCTGCCTAAATGATGACTAGCTCATAGAGCCAACTGTTGACCCATGTGGCTGAATAATGTTTCCTGGTTCCTAAAACTCAGGCAGACTGGGTACCGTCATGTTTCCTTAGACTCATCTTCAGCCCAGCTAGCAACCCTGTACATGCTAATACGGACATGTAGTTTCTGAAGAGCCATGAGTATGCTGAAATCCCAGAGTTCTAAGAAACTTTGGAAATTATCTGCTGACTCATTTTGTAGGTGAGGAAATAGGTGCCCAAGGGTTTATGTGACTGGGACACTAGTTGGGAAAATTTCTTTAACTTCTCTAAGTTTTCTTATAGGAAACATGGTGAAAGCCAGGCCCCAGGCAGAATCCTATGGGAGGAGAGTGATAGCAAAGATCTGGGGCCAGATGGCTTGGGTTCGAATTCTGGCTCTGACATTTATTAGCTGTGACCTTGGACAAATAAGATAACCTCTCTTGACCCAGTTTTCTCATCTGTAAGATGGGGATAGTAATAGTATCCACCCCACGAGTCTACTGTGAGGATGAAAATAGTTAATACATGTAAGATGCATAGTGAGTTCTCAAAAATGTTGTTGATGATGATGATTGAGTTAGAATCTCACTCTGTTGCTCAGTCTGGAATGCAGTGGCATGATCATGGCTTACTGCAGGCTTGTCCTCCTGGGATCTGGTGATCCTCCCATCTCAGTCTCCTGAGTAGCTGGGACTATAGACATGCACCACCATACCCTGCTAATTCTCCTCAGAGACAGGGTCTTGCTGTGTTGCCTTAGGCTGGCCTTGAACTCCTGAGCTTAAGCAATCCTCCTACCTCAGACTTCCAAAGTGCTAGGATTATAGGCATGAGTCAGTCACCATGTCAGCCTATTATTATTTTATTTGTATAAATGTATGGGTGCAAGTGTAATTTTGTTACATGCATAGATTACATAGCCATGAAGTCAGGACTTTTAGGGTATCCACCCCTCAAACAATGTACATTGTACCCACTGCATAATTTCTCATCATCCACCTCCTTCACCCTTCTGAGTCTTTCTTGTCTATCACTCCACACTCTACATCCATGTCTACACATACACTCCCATGTGCACATGAGAATATGGGGTATTTGTCTTTCTGAGTCTGTCTTGTTCAATTTCATATAATGGCCTGCAGTTCCATCCATGTTGTTATTATTATCCGTTTTCTTGGCAGAGGACAAGGAAATAGGAGGGGGAAGAGGGAATAGCAAGAGAGACAGGAAAAAAGTCAGTGCAGTGACAGATGACAGAGGTTACCAAGGAGGGGAGGGTAACAACTATAAAAGAAAACCCGCGAAGAGGAAGATGACCATGAAGGATGTTTTAGGGATATTTGAGAACCCAGTGGATTCTTAGCATAGGAACCTCTCGAATGACAACTCTGGGCACTGCTCCTAGCACCGTCAGGGTGCAGATGTGCAGATGTGCTACCATACATATAAAAGGAAAGTGTTTGCTATGAGCAGTGCAACTTTTATTTCCAAAATCCAGAAGAAAAACATAATTGAATTACATTCTATATCCCTCTGGTCAATTTTTTTAAAGTCACGGTCTCACTCTGTCGCCCAGGCTGGAGTGCAGTGGCACAGTCACAGTTCAGTGCAGCCTCAACCTCCTGGGCTCAGGTGAGTCTTCTGCCTCAGCCTCTCAAGTAGCTAGGATTACAGGCATGTGCCCCATGCTTGGCTATTTTCTTTACTTTTTGTAGGAACAAGGTCTCGCCATGTTGCCTAGGCTAGTCTTCACATGTGGTTCTTTTTGTTTATTTCCCATACATTTCCTTTTTCTTTTCCTTCCTTCCTTCTTTCCTTCCAAGTTGGAGTCTCATTCTGTCACCCAGGCTAGAGTGCAGTGGCACACTCATGGCCACTGCAGCCTCGACCTGCTGGGCTCAGGTGATACTTCTGCCTCAGCCTTCCAAGTATCTGGAACTACAGGTGTGCACTACCATGCCTGGCTAATTTTTTTTATTTTTGGTAGAGACGAGGTCTCACCAAGTTGCCCAGGCTGCCAAACCCCTAGGCCCAGGCAATCCTCTTGTCTTGGCCTCCCAAAGTGCTGGGATTACAGGCTTGATCCACCATGTCCAGCCAGTATTTGTTTTCATATGCTTTTTTTGGTGGTTGGTTTTCCTAACCACTGCTGATCACCTTTGGGATGATGGAATCAGCTGACTCTAACCCTGAGGTCAAACAATCCTCCTACCTCAGCCTCCTGATGTTACAGGCGTGAGCCACTGCACTCAGCCAATTTTTGAACACAGCTCAATTTCATTCTCATTCTGGAGGCTATCAGAAGTTTGTTTGATGATAAATGATATGACTTTCTTATCAATGGCCAACGAGGTGATGAGAAAGGAAACCACAGTCCAAAGGAAAAGGAGAGAATGTTCAAAGCAGGGCAGAAACAAGAGGAAAAGGCAGTTAATTGCTCAACCAAGCAGGCCCTTACTCGGGGTGGGGTAAGATTCGGTCTTGTCACAGCCACACATACCTGGAAGAAGTGATGACCCCCACATTCCTGTGGTATAGGTAACCCATGTCAGCCAGTTCCCTGCTGTGCTTTGAGCCAACAACTCAGGAAATGTCATGAGCATTGACCTGTGTATCTGAGGTCAGCTGACTCAGGAAATTGCCTTAGAAAGGCCAACTTCTTTCCCCATCTCATGCATGAGTCCTCTTTTTGCTGATTTCCCCTGCCTTTCTAGTATTTGTTTTTATAAGCTTTTCTTTGGTTGTGCATTTTCCTATCTACTGCTGATCACCTTTGGGATGACAGAATCCACTGACTTTAACTTAAACATGCCTATGTATTTATTTATTTATTTGAGTGGAAGTCTCACTCTGTCACCCAAGCTGGAGTACAGTGGCACCAACATGGCTCACCACAGCCTCAACCTCCTAGGCTAAGGCGAATCTTCCACCTCAGCCTCCTGCACAGCTGGAACTACAGGCATGTGTCACCACACCTGGCTGATTTTTTATTTTTATTGTAGAGATGGGGTCTCCCTATGTTGCCCAGGTTGGTCTTGGACTCTAGGGTTCAAGCAATCCTCTGTCTTGGCTTCCCAAATTTCTGGGATTACAGGTGTGAACCATCATGCCTGGCCAGAAATGCCCTTTAAATCACACTTCACTGCTTGATGATTGGAAAATGCCTTTGGGTATCAAAATAATCTTAACTCCATGGTTTTGAGCTGGGTAAGCAGATTTTAGGGTATCTTTGTTGGTATCTAAAGTTTCTAGGCCAGATGTGGTGGTTCACACCTGTAATCCCAGCACTTTGGGAGGCCGAGGCAGGAGGATCACTTGATCCCAGGAGTTTGAGGCTTTGGTGAGCCATTATTGTACCACTGCACTCCAGCCTGGGTTGCAGAGTAGCATTCTGAACAAAAAAAAAGAAAAAAAGAAAAGTTTCCATAGGATTCAGTTTTACCATCTTAAGAATCTTCCCCTAGCAGATGGCCCTACCTAGTTGTTACTAGAGTCCCTAGAGTCCAGTAGAAGGTGATATATTGTTTAGTCATTTCAGCCAATTTAGATTAGCTACAGGATTTTGGGTAAAAGGTCTCTAAATCTTTTCCTCCTTCAATAGTATCTCTATATCTATCTATCTATCTATCTATCTATCTATCTATCTATCTATCTATCTCTATCTATCTACATCTATCCATCCATCCATCCATCCATCCATCTATCCAGAGATGGGGTCTTGCTCTGTCACCCAGGCTGGAGTACAGTGGTACAATCATAACCTACTATAGCCTGGGACTCCTGGGCTCAAGCAATCCGCCTGACGCAGTCTTCTGAGTTGCTGGATTAGAGGCATGAGCCACTGTGCCTGGCAACAGATATTATTCAGCAACAGGATCTGTGCTACCTTTTAAGGATACAGCAGGGAACAAAATGGACACAGACTTTCCTTTTTAGAATTTATAATCTGCTAGGAGCAGTGGCTCACACCCATAATCCCAGCACTTTGGGAGGCTAAAGCAGGAGGATTGCTTGAGTCCAGTCCAGGAGTTTGAGGCTAGCCTGGGCAAACACCAAACAAAAATCTTTTACTTGACAAATAATAATTATGCATATTTATGGGGTACAATGTGGTGTTTCTATATAGTATTATATACACATGGAATGATCACATCAAGCTAATGAACATATTCATTACCTCACACATTTATTTGTGGTGAGAACATGTCAAATAGATTTTTAAAGCAATTTTGAAATATACAATATATTATTATTAACTGAAAGGGTGAGACCTCATCCCTACAAAAAAAAATTAAAAAATTAGCCAGGCATGGTGGCCTGTGCCTGTAGTCCCAGCTACTCAGGAGGCTGAAGGGGGAGGATTGCCTGAGCCCAGGAGGTTGTGGCTGTGGTGAGCATTCCAGCCTGGGTGACAGAGTGAGACCCTGACTCAAAAGGAAAAAAAAAAAAGAAAAGAAAAAACATCAAACAAAAATTGTTTACTTGACAAATAACAATTATGCATATTTATGGGGTACAATGTGGTGTTTCTATATAGTATATATACACATGGAATGATCACATCAAGTTAATGAATATATTTATTACCTCACATATTTATGATCTTTTTGTGGTGAGAACACGTCAAATAGATGTTTGAAGCAATTTTGAAATATACAATATATTATTATTAATTGAAAGGGTATAATGCCAAAATGGAATTTTTTAATGGAATAATCTTCAACTAAAGCACAGCCATTTTGATGCTACCTAGTTCTGTCATTTTCTCTTAATATTACCTAACTTGCCCTCTAATCAGGGACAGAATCAGTTTCTAGGAGGTAGTTATTGATAATTGTTTTACATCCCCCTCCTCAGCTTGTTTTGTAAACAAGTTAACCTAATCAGCCCTTTGTGACCTTTATGACTGACAGATCCCATCACCATGGAAGCAGTCATGTGACTGACACACCCATCTGCCTGCAGTCCATCACCTGATGTCATTACCTATGCTCACCTGTCCCCTTCATGATGACATGAAGGAGACCACCACCCAATCACCTTAACAACCTGACCCCAAAAGGGGAAGGTTTAAAAGGCATTCAACATCAAACAGCAGCCGCCATTGCTTTGCTAAACTCTGGTGTGGCCACGTGGCTCCTTGAGCTATGGCTGCCACATTTTCCTAAGTTTTGGCCCCTTCCCCTACCTTGGGGAGGTGAATCTCCTCTCTCCCTCTCTCTCTAATTTACTTTTAAATGAATTGCATTTTCCCATCTAATTTCTGTGCAATTCTTTGCATCTTTTGTGTGGTATTGCAGACATCCTCCTCTTCCACTTCAATCTGACCTCACATTAACTATGGTCACCTTGCTGTGCAATGGATCTTGAAAATCTATCCCTTCTGTCTCACTGGAACTTTGCACCCTTAGGCACTTGTAACTCTTAATTCTTTACAGCCTCAAAGATTATCATAGCAGCCAGCTTGCTAGTCAGGCTGAATTCACACAAGTGTTTATGTAGATCCTGACAGAAGATGTTATGGGCACCTCACCCAGATTCCATTTTGTGGTCTATTCCCTAGAACTATTTTCTTGTAAATGTATTGTTTGGGCCAGGCATGGTGGCTCAAACCTGTAATCCCAGCATTTTGGGAGACTCAGCATTGCCTGAGTCCAGGGGTTCGGGAACAGCCTGGGCAACTTGGTGAGATCTTGTCTCTACAATAAATAAAAATTTAGCTGGGTGTGGTGGCACAAACCTGTAGTGCCAGCACTTGGGAGACTAAGACAGAAGGATCGCTTGAGCCCAGCAGGTCAAGGCTGTGGTGGCCGTGAATGTGCCACCGTACTCCAACCTGGGTGACTCAGTGAGACTCCAACTCAAAAAAATGCATTTTTTATTTTTTTTGAGTTGGAGTCTCACTCTGTTGCCCAGACTGGAGTGCAGTGGCCGCTCCCGGCCACTGCAGCCTCGACCTGCTGGGCTCCAGTGATCCTTCCGCCTCAGCCTTCCGAGTAGCTGGAATTACAGGCACGCACTACCACCGGCTGATTTTTTAATTTATTGTAGAGATGGGGTCTCGGCAAGTTGCCCAGGCAGGCCTCGAACCCGCGGGCTCAGGCAATCCACTCACCTCAGCCTCCCAAGGCGCGGGATTACAGGCTGAGCCACCTAGCCCAGCTGCATTTTTTAATATATAAAGAAAAGAAAACCAAATGTTGTTAACGCTACAAATGTATTTCTTTGCTCTAAGGAACAAATAGATTGTTCTGTAGGGACGCTTGCCCCAAATGTTATGAGTTGGTTGCTAACTGAAAGGACATAACATGGATTTAATATACCCAATAAGTAGTCATTTTAACATTGCCTAAGTCTCATGTTTCACTGAACTTACCCTCTAAGCACTAGCCAAGGACAGAACCAGTTTCTCAGAGGTAGCTATTTATTGATCATTGTTGTAAAACCTCCCTCCCCACTTGTTTTGTACTAATTAGCTTTTCTATTTCAAGTATTTGCTTCCACCCATAAAACTCAAGTTAACCTAATCAGTCCCTTGTGACTTTCATGACACAGACAGATCCCACCACCATGGCAGCAATCATGTGATTAACCCACCTATCTGCCTGCTTTCCATCACCTGAAATTAGTACCTGCGCCTACCTGCCCCTTTGGGATGACGTGGAGCAGACCACCAACCAATCACCTTGATGACCTTCCCCCATCAAAGGGAAGGGTTAAAAGTACTCAACCATGAGCAACCAGTTGCCATTGTTAGGCCATTTCCAGGCCTTTGCTGGGCCATTGCCAGGCCATTGCAGCCATTGCCTTGTTAACCTATGGTGTGGCAATGTGCTCTTTGAACTATGGCCCGGCCATGTTTTCTTTTATTATTTTTCATTACTTATTTTTGAATTGGAGTCTACCTCTGTCACCCAGGCTGGAGTGCAGTGGCATGCACTCATGGCCACCGCAGCCTTGACCTGCTGGGCTCAGGCAATCCTTCAGCGTCAGCCTCCCAAGTTGCTGGAACTACAAGCACGTGCCACCATGCCCAGCTAAGTTTTTGATTTACTGTAGAGATGAGGTTTCTCCAGGTGGCCCAGGCTGGTCTTGAACCCGTAAGCTCAGCAATCCTTTCACCTTGGCCTACCAAAGTGCTGGGATTGCAGGAGTGAACCACTGTGCCCGGCCGGCCCTGTTTTCTTAAACTTTGCCCCCCCCCCATTCCTTGGGGAGGTGAATCTCCTCTTTCTCTCTCTAATTTACTTTCTTAATAAACTATAGTTTCTAATCTTACTTCTGTGTAATTCTTTGCATCTTTCATGTGGCATCCGATTGCATACCAGACACTCATACTCCCAGCAGGCCTGACCTAGCATTCTGGAGGCCCTACTGGGAGTGTGACCCTAACATTAACACTCATAGCTGTCTAATATGTTAACCTGAAATTATCAAAAGGGTCAGAACTCAGTTTTAAAGAGTTTATTCAAGTAAAAAGCTGGGGATGACCCTTTCGGATGCACAAACTCCAGAGAAATGGGGTCACAGTTCCAAAGTTAAAAGTTAAGTTTTTGCTTATATAGGAAGAAGGCAGACACCAGGATGACAACATTTTGTATACAAGGCTGATATATGGGTCACAACAAATTAGTAACAGTTTTTTTTTTTTCCTTTTCTGGGTGGCTTGTTTTCCTTTCTTTATAGCTTGTTTTCTTTTCCTTTCCAATTTACAAGTGTGTATTGTCTGAGCACGGTGGCTCACACCTGTAATCGCAGTACTTTGGGAGGCAGAGGTGAGAGGATCACTTGAGCCTAGGAGTTTGAGACCAGCCTAGGCAACACAGTGAGACCTTATCTCCACAAAAACTCAAAAAATTAGCCAGGCATGGTGGTGCACACTTGTAGTCCCAGCTACTTGGGAAGGTGAGGTGGAAGGATCTCCTGAGCCCAGGAGGTTGAGGTCACAGTGAGTCATGATCATGCCACTGTACTTCAGCCTAGGTGACAGAGTCAGACCCCCAACTTAAAAAAAGAGTGTATTTATGGGCACAAGGATGAGGACAACAGATGCTGGGGCACTCCAACAGAGGGGAGAAAGGGAGGGGGTAAGGGTTGAAAAGCTACCCACTGGGCACCATGTCCACCACCTGGGTGATGGGTTCAACAGAAGTCCACGCCTCACCCTCACACAATATACCCATATAACAAAACTGCACATGTACCCCTTGAAACAAACAAACAAATAGAATAGTGTATTTAACATTCTATCACAAGGCAATGTGCTGGTCATAAGGTCTTTGTGTGAGAAAGGTGGGAGGTGAATCGATAATGAAAGTCACAAGTGGAGGGGGAAGAGGTCTCTTAACCACCTTTTACAAAACAATGCAGGATGGAAAATGCTTAATCTATAATCAGAGAGACTAACGCTACAGCTTCCTAGTTTATACGGTTGCCTGTTATGTGACTCAGTCTCCATAATCCACATTCCCTTAAGGCCCCAAATGATTTGGAGTTCCAACAGTTTAAAATTTGAATTCCTTATTTTTATACCTCCTCCTAAGAATTGCACTTAACCGAACAGGAATTGCTCTGGAAGATTATGACCCCCGTCCGCAAGCACCATGCAGCCAATGACTGTCTGAGGTGGGAGTACAAAAGGCCAGTCTCTTTCCTCAACATGGAATGAAACCACTTCTCTGATGTCTCATACTCTGGGGTTCCCCATGGGATCAGACTGAAGCTTGACTCCAGTTGAGCCTACATCTTTGTTCAACTCCTTCCTGTGCCTTCAACCATCCTACTTTCCTCACTCCCTCTCCCTAGAGCAACCCCAATAAATCATGAGTATCCATCCCCCTTCCAGGGAACCTCACCTCACACAACACCTCCCTTATTTGGTTGTGTTACCAAAATGTAATAAGAATAAATAGTCCTAACTACTTGGGAGGCTGAGGTGGGAGGACAGGTTGAGCCCCAGGAATTTGAGTTTGTGGTGAGCTGTGATCCTGCCACTGGACTCTACTTTTCCAACAGAGTGAAATCCTGACTCAAAGAGAAAAAAAAAAGCCACCAGGCATGTAATCCCAGCACTTTTGGAGGCTGAAGCAGGAGGATTGAATCCAGGAGTTTGAGACCAGCCTGGGCAACATAATGAGACCCTGTCTCCACACACACACACACACACACACACACACACACACACACACACAAATCAGCCAGGTATGTTGGTGCATACCTATAGTCCCAGCTACTCAGGTGGCTGAGATAGAAAGATCACTGGGGCCCAGGAGGTTGAAACTGCAGTGAACCATGATCCATGCCACTGCTCTCCAGCCTGGTCAACAGAGTGAAACTCCGACTCAAAAAAAAAAAAAAAAAAAGGAAGACATAATTCAAGGTTTCTAACTCTTATTGGTTTCATTCTGAGACAAGATTTAGAAATATAATACTCAGTTTATGACAAGATAAATAATATCCCCTCTTAGCAATATCATTTTATTGAATTCTATTTGGACTTAGATTCAGAGTGCTTAGTCTTTTAAAAAATGTATAGTATTTTTATTTTTAAATTTTATTTCCATAGCTTTAGGGGTACAAATGGCTTTTGACGACATGGATGCATTGTATAGTGGTGATGAAGTCTGGAGTTAACAGTGCTCGCCACCCACACTAGTGCAAACAGAACTGGACAGGTGATTTTTCACTCCTCTCCTCCATCCTGCCTTCCCCCTTCTGAGTCTCCAATGTCCCTTATACCATGGTCTATGCCTTTGCAGATCCTTATAGTGTGCTTAGTCTTTACATCATACCACCACCTACTGATAAGATTAAGGAATAAAAAATTTGACAGCACTTCAAATTCTGGGCTTATGAAATGGTGTTGAGGTATGGATGAAGGTGGATAAATCTTTAGGGCATGGGGAGTTGAGAAAAGTCCCACAGATATATTAACTAGTTCTTTTTTTAAATATCACCTTGAATCTATTATTATATACTTAATCCATCCATCTACGCATCCCAGCATCCATCCAACAAGTTCAAGGTACTTTGTCTCTGTGGTTGGTGATCTCATGTCAGGTTGATTCATTTCACTCAACCTTTAGTTTCTCACATTTAAAATGGGGTTAATCTTGCCAATCCATTTACTATTTTCTCATCCCCAACTTTATTGAGATACAACTGATAAAATTGAATATATATAAGGTGTACAACTTGATGTTTTGATATATATACGCCTATAATCCTTGTGAAATAATCACCACAATCAAACTGATTAGCATGCCATCACTTCACATAAGTACCATTTTTCTTTTTGTGGTAAGGACACTTAAGACCTTACCTCTTAACGAATTTCGAGTATGCAATGTAGTATTATTAGTTGTACACCACACAGTACATAAGATGTCCAGAATTTTTTTTTTCTTTTCTTTTAAAGATGTGTGGTACAATTCAGGATTAGGTACATAAGTGGTCATTGTACAGGTGAAGTTTGGGCCTCCCGTTGGTACTCACTTCTCCTGGCTTGGGATCAGGCAATCTTATTGATGTTATGTGCTCCTCTCTATTACCTGGCAGTGTTCCACTACTGCCAATTTCTTTCTTGTAGTATTATGATAAATGTTCAAGACCCACTTATAAGTGAGAACATGTGGTACTCAAGTTCTTTGTTTTGTGACAGATCACTGAGTATGATAGACACTAAATCCATTCAAGTTGCTGCAGAGTCCATATATGGCTGCATAGTATTCTATCATGTATATGTACCACATTTCTTTTATCCAGTCCACTTTCAATGAGCAGCATGCTGGGTTCCATGCTTTTGCTATTATGAACAGTGCTACAACAAACATGTGTGTTCAGGCATCTTTTTTGGAAGGTCAATTTTTAGATCTTTTAGAAATCATCACACTGTTTTCTCACAGAGGTTGTACTAATCTACACTCTCACAGTGTAGAAGAGTTCCCTTTACCCATCTTCTCCAGCATCTGTTGTTTTTTGAGTTATTGATGATGGCCATCCTGACCTGAGTTAGGTGGTATCTCAGTGAGGTTTTGATTTGCATTTCTTTGATGACTAGTGAGGCTGAGCATTTTTTCATGTATCTGTTGGCTGCTCATATGTCTTATTTTGAGAAGTGTCTTTTCATATTTTTTTGCTCATTTTTTAAATAGGGCTGTTTGTTTTTTTCCTTTTGGCATGTTTGAGTTCCTTGTATATCTCCAGAACTTATTCATCTTACATAACTGAAATTTTGTACCCATTAAAAAACATTTCCTCATCTCCCTTTCCCTATGGCTCCGGGCAACAACTATTCTACTCTATGCTGGTGCTTTGATCTTGGTCCCCCAGGTTCTAGAACTGTGATAAATAAATTTTTGCTCATTATAAATTATCCAGGTTTTTTGTTATAGTAGCACAAATGGACTCAGACACTATTGTAAGATATATTATGAAAATATTTCTGCATCATTCAATATTGCATTACTACTTCACTTTTTTGGGGGGGGTCAGGGTCTCACTCTATCACCCTGGCTGGAGGACAATGGCATGATCATGGCTTACTGCAGCCTTGACCTTCTGGGCTTAAGCAATCCTTCTGCCTCAGCCTCCCAAGTAGCTGGGACTACAGGTATGCAACACCATGTCTAGCTGATTTTCTGATTTTTGTAGAGATGAGGTTTTGCTATGTTGCCTAGACTGGTAACAAACTTCTGGGCTCAAGGAATTCTCTCACCTTGGCCTCCCAGAGTGCTGGGACTACAAGTGTGAGAACCGTACCCAGCCACCACTTCACTTTTAACAACTTCACAGTCTTACAATGGAACTGTTTACTTAGCCTTCTTTTTTAAAATTTATTTTATTTTAAAGTTGTGGGGTACAATTCAGGATTAGGTATATAAGTGGTGATTGTACAGGTAAAGTTTGGGCCTACCTTTGTACTTAGTCTTCTATTAACAAAACTTAGGCTATTTCCAGTTTTACCTGATAACAAATAGTGCTGCAATTAACATCCTTATGTGGTTGAACACTGAGATTCTGTACAGCTATTTCTACAGGGCAATTTGCTGGAACCAAGTCAAAGGTTAAACACATGTGAAATTATGATTTATTTTTCCCAAATGATGCTTTAAAAAGATTTATAAGGCTGGGCACAGTGGCTCACACTTGTAATCCCAGCACTTTGGGAGGCATAGGTCAGAGGATTGCCTGAGCTTGTGGGTTTGAGACTAGCCTGTGAAACATGGTAAGAACTTGTCTCTACAAAAAATCAAAAAATTAGCTGGGTGTGGTGGCGCATGCTTGTAGTTCCATCTACTTGGAAGGCTGATATGGAAAGATTGCCTGAATCCAGCAGGTCAAGGCTGCTGTGGCTGTGAGCAGCATGCCAGTGTACTCCATCTGGGTGACAGAGTGAGACTCCCATTAAAAAAAAAATAGAAAAAAAGATTTATAATTTATATTTTCTCCTGCCTTGATTACCTCTTCTTCACCCCTTGGGGGTGAACACATGACACCTAACACTGGACAGATGAGATGGACAGTAATTTACTAGTCGCATATAGCCCTTGAGAGGAGTATACTACATGTCATGCAGGGCCACATGGGGCTCCACTTAAGAACAGAGTGAAAAGACAGGGGCTTTGGAAGGCAGGCTTTGTAGTAGCAAGAGGATGAGGGGGCCCTTTTTTTCCTCAAGAGGATGTGATTTTTTTTGTTTGAATAATTGACAGGGAGCTAAATCCTGCTACTCAGGGATGAGCAGGAACTGTGTCTGGTCCCCTTGATAAGAAGGGTTGTTTGATTAGGGCATCTTATCTGTGGGAATGAGGACTTACTGTTAGGCCATTCAAGGCCCTCCTGGTTTCTAACTTACTGTTAGGCCATTCAAGGCCCTCCAGATATCACAGCACACACTTTAATTTTAGGCCTTACACCACATCTCCCAAATGAGACAGTCAAGCTGAAAGAATAAAGGTGAAAACAATGAGCCATGCAAAAGACCACCTCCCAGACACAACCAGGACTCACACTAGTGACCCATCTTCCATCTATCCCTATATGCATATAAATGCCAGGAGAGTGATATCAGAGCAAATTTACGGCAGGGAGAATTTGTTATTCATTTTTGGCAGCCTAACTTGTTTCATCACTTCCTATTATTCTCACTCTAGAAGTCAGATCCTGCCTTTCCTCGTCCCTCTGATAGCCAGCTCTAGGATCCACCAAGCAGATGCCCCATCACCAGAATCCCAATCTAGCAATCAATGCAGAAATTTCACAGAACTCATGCTGATGAAGGTCGAAGCAGCTACACAAGGATTCTTGGGGGTACCAGTGCCAGAGGACGAAGAGTTAACCCAGGGTTGGCCACATGAATATATAGACCGCGGTGCTTGTGTCTGTCATGTGGGAAATTCCAATGCAAGGACAACCTCCAATAACATTACCAGGCAATCCATGCTGGAGGTCACTGAACAGAAAGGCTCTCAGAAAAAATTAAAATGTTTAAGTCAAATGGTTCACTAAATAAATTTAAAATACATAATGATATGCAAGAGGAGAGATGGAGAAAGTTAAGGTACTTAGATCAGGGCACAAGTGAACATTCTGACTCCTAGTGTAATCAAGCATCTCAGTCTTGAAATGTATTTTAAAGGTTTTTTTCTATCTCTTAGTCTTAACCCTTGAAGCATATTTTAGAAACTTCTTTGCACTATGCATGCTTATCTGACCACATGCTTAGAAATCCCAGGGGCTAGTCTTAAAAGAGCCTGACTGCATGGAAACACCAAGGGCTAATCTTAAAAGAGCCTCGAGGAAGTCATGAAATGGTTAATCCATAACTGACTGCAGCTGAGATAACACCAACTGGACTTCCAGATAATGACCACCCAAGATAAGAAATCAAGACGCACCCTGTGCTGTGCCCACGTTTCCCCATACCTAATTTCCCTTTTTATTTATTTTTTATTTTATTTTATTTTATTTTAGTTTGAGTCTCACTCTGTCACCCAGAGTGGAGTGCAGTGGCACACTCCTGGCCACCACAGCCTCAATCTGCTGGGCTTCAGTGAGCCTTCCACCTCAGTCTTCCAAGTAGCTGGAAATACAGGTGTGCGCTACCACACCTAGCTAATTTTTTATTTATTGTAGAGATGAGGTCTCGCCAAGTGGCCCAGGTGGGTCTTGAACCCGCAGGCTCAGCCAGTCCTCTCACCTCGGCCTCCCAAAGCACTGGGATTATAGGCTGAGGCACCAACCCTGGCCAAATTTCCCTTTTTAAACCCTTGCACTCAGGCTAAATATCTGAAATGCTTTCTTTGAAGTATGAGCGTGACTATCTGCCAGCTTCTGGAATAAAACCTTTCTTTCACTACATTTCATGCTTATTTATTTCAGTGTACAAGCTACAAGTGGCCAAACTTGTGTCAGTTACACGAGGACACACAATGTTGTATGTCTTGTCTTTCTCTATCTCTCTCTCTGTTGTACCAGACTTCTCTGTTGATTATGTGGCTATGAGGACAGAGATGAGGTTTGAGCCAGGGGGCTCCAGACAGAGGGAACCTTGGACAAATGACGTATGCTTGTACTATTGGTCAGATGAAGAGGATGGTAACCTTGGCCACTGCTGTAGACACCAACTAACCTGCTGAGTGGCCATGTTATTTCTTGGGTAGAAGACTTGTGCATCCCAAATTGGTGTCATCAATGGGTGGGAGATTTAAGAACTTCATGAATATTTCATGCTTCATGTTTTTTTCTATGAGAGGACCAAAAAAAGAAAGAAAAAAAGAAGAAGCCAGAATTATTTTTTGGTAGGCGGGCCTCTTGTAGTACAGTCTTTCCCTGCTAGGTAAGTGTTCTAGAAACCCATTAGCATCAGTGTACCAGCTGGCATTATTATGAGAGGCTATGTTTGGTTTCAGTGATGCATTGTTATTGGAGAGTCTTTCAATGTGTTTGCCCATTTCATGATGGGTGACTTATGAGTGTATCTGCCTACACCACACTGAATGTTCAGCAGTTTTTGACCAAAAAATAGCATGACTGCCCCTCCCTGCCATGCTCTACTCTCCTTATTCACCCTCTCTCTCCCTGAGTAACTTTTGTTTGTTTGTTTCTTTGGGTGAAAAATTCCACAAAGGGGAAATTGTTGCCAACAAGGAAGAGGTAAAACAAATAAAAGGCATCAAAATTGACAAGTTCAAAACTATTTTGAGCAGTGGGAAAAGCATCTGGATAGGGGTATTGCATCAAATAGAGATTACCTTGAAGGTGACTGCAGTTTAAATATGTAAGAATAGATACACAATTTTTTATAAATAAATTTCATTTTTTGGGTCACTCCTCATATATGTAATGCAATATGAATGTCAGATGCCTCTTGGTCCTTCTCTCTTTTCTGCTTAACACACATGACCAACTTACTTACTTTTACTTAACACATCTTGTTAGTTTCATTCATTCTGCTTGTTTTGGTTTTTTATGACAGAGCTGAACACTCACAAACACCATCAGTGAATATCGCAGTATCCAGCAGTGTTGACAGGGTTTTCTCTATATTAGTTCTGAAGACTGATTTGGGGCATTAATCCTGAAGAGTGATCTGGGGCAACTTCAAAAGTACTCTCTGTTTGATGCAATACACCTATTAAAATGTTTTTTTCACTGCTCAAAACAGTTTTTGAACTTAACAATTTTGATGCCTTTTAGTGCTTATGCTATTTTTGTTTCACCTCTTCCACATTAGTAAAACTTTTCCCTTTGAAGACTTTGTTCATCCAAGGAAGCAAAAAAAAAAAGTTGCTCAGGGTGAGATCAGATGAATAGGGAGGGTGGAACATGGGGGTCATGCCATTTTTGGTCAAAAACTGCTGAACACTCAGCATGGTGTAGGCAGCTGCATTGTCATGGTGGAAGAACCAGTCACCTGTGTGCCATCACTTGGGATGTTTCTTCCACAAATTGTGATGCAACCTTTTCAAAACTTCCAAATAAAAATTTTGGTTGACTATGTGATCCAGAGAAAAAATTCCAAGTGTACAAAGGGCCCACCTTCCAAAATCAAGAGATAATTTGTTTTATTATTTTGGTCTCCCCTTTTATTATTTATACTACATAACAAATACATAATTTTTTAACAAAAAAGTCAGATCTTCTATGTATTGTCTTGAACAGATCTGCACATCTTATTTTTAGTAAGAAAGGCAAAATGCATAAGTAAAATATGTACTGCTATTTTTAGTATAATTATATGTACAATTGATGCTTGAAGAACATGTGGTTGAACTGCACAGGTCCACTTATATATGAATTTTTTTTCCTCATTTACCACCCCTGAGATCCTAAAACCAACCCCTCCTCTTCCTTCTCTGCCTCAGCCTATTCAACATGAAGACAGGGAGGATGAAGAGCTTTATGATGATCCATTCCTCTTAATGAATAGAAAATATTTTTCTCTTCCTTATGATTTTCTAAGTAACATTTTTTTCTCCAGTTTACTTTATTGTAAGAATACATCTAATACCAATTCTGAAGTTGGAAAGATGAAAATTAATACAAACTAAAAACATATAAAAATACAGTATATAATACAACATACAAAGTATATTAATACACTGTTTATAAGTAAGACTTCTGGTCAGCAGTAGGCTATTAGCAGTTAGGTTTTTGGGGAGTCATAAGTTATACGTGGATTTGTCCACTGTGCCGGGGTGGCTCCCCTAACTCCCTGTTGTTAAGGGCCAACTGTATATAAAAATACAGACCAAAAAAATCTTAAGCATCGGTATACTTGTGTAGGGCCTTGAGGGAGTGGACAGGAAGAAAAGAGAAAATGGTAAGAGAAGTGGGTTCATCCTCACTCTTCAAGCTCAAGCCCCGCCCACCCCGCACTCTGAGTGCAAACCCCGCCCCCAAGCAAGGTCCGGTCCCAACTCTGCCCGCGGACCTAAGCCCCGCCCATCGGCCATAGGCCCCCCACCCCAGCACCAACCTCCAGGCTCCGCCGGACTCCAAGTGCCTAACTGCACCCTTCGGAGAAGAAAACTAGAATTTCTCCTCCGAGTCTCCACGAAGAAGTCCTTAGGCTTCTTCCCACCGCCGAAGGACCCTCTGGGTCCAAGAGCCACAGCCACTTCCGTTCCCGGCAACCCAGAGACCGGAAGTGGAGGTGCGCTGGCCGCAGGCGTGCGGTGACCGTGCGGACTGTGAGGCGCTCTGCGGTGCGAGTGTCTCCTGCTGCTCTGCAGGTGTGGCCCGGTCCCTCCGTCGGGCGGGGAGGGCTCGCGGGCGCGGGGAAGGGCCGGAGGGCCGAGAGCGGCCGCCTGACTGTGGAGCTTCCTTCCTTTGGTCGTCCCGGGGCCGGCGTGAGGCCCGCACAGTGGGAGCGCATCTGGCGCCCACCGCCTGGGGGTCCCTGGCTCTCAGATACTTTCCCCGTCGGGGCAGGCAGTACCCTGTCAACCGGGAAATCCCGAAGTGTTGTTCAGGTCCCGCAGCTCCGAATGTGACACCGGCACCAGTCCTCCCCTGTGTCCCCCCCTCCCCAATTTGTAGGGAAAGTGCAGTAAGAGGGCCCTCCCCTATCTTTAGTATGCAGAATAACTGTGTATTAGTAATACACAGTTTTATTTCATATGCTACTTAATTTTATCTCGCTTTGCAACTGGAAAGTGAGTTTTGGGATTACCTAGGCAAACTGGTTGAGGTGACTTGTCCTATTTATTTAAACAATGTATCAAGGGATGAGTTAGATGACAAGAGATTTTCTTTTGACGACTGAAAATTTTGTGATACCTTAGCTTAAGATCTGTAAGCTTAGTTTAGCTTTTGTTCCTTTTCCTTTCTCTTTCTCCTTTCTTTTCTTTCTTTTTTTTAACTTTGACTGTGGGCATCCGTTTTTTTCACGATGAAATGAGGGTGTCTTAAGCCATTCCTCTTATGTCACAAATGTTATTATCAAGAAAATGTAGACTATTCACCTCTTTTCACCTCATCTCCAGTCATTACCCCAAGTGTGTGAATCACAAAGCTTCAAAACATGTAGGACTTGTGTTGGGGGGGGAGGGTGGGTGTGACATAAGCTTTGTTAATATCAGAAATTCAAATTCAGTCAGCCATAAATGGTATGTCTTTTAAAATAATGAGGTTGAAACTTACTACTACTGAGGATATGAGGGAAAAAATAACTCCAGAGGAAAATTAAGCATCAGATTTCAGTTTTATGAGTGAGGTAATTGTTTCCAAAAAAAAAAAAAAAAATACATGCCTTACCTTTTTAGAAAGAATTAATATTGTTTCTTTCAACACCTGAAAGCTAGTGTTGTGATTTATGTTGTGTGATGAACAGGCATTTTAAGTCATTCTTATGTTTGATTTGTGTGTGTGTGTGTGTGTGTGTGTGTGTGTGTGTGCGCGCCTAGGCAAGTGCTTTCTTTGTCTAGCTATAGGGAATCATTATTGAGGAATGCTGAGTTGATTGCTCAGCATATTTTCATTGAGGTTCCCTCAATGAATGGGGCCCTACCTGGGGAAATTGTGGCTGAAATAGAAACAGTACTTGCTCCTCTGGAGGTTTTATTCTAGCAGAGAAGACAGATTTTTACATTAATAGTGAAAAGGACACTATGGGAACATGGAACAGGGGAACCTAGGAGAAGATAAGGGAAAACATCTGAAAAGAGACAAACATTTGAACTACACGATGGTTTGTATTTGGCTAACCAAGGAGTCTAGCTGTGGAGTAGTTGCAGAGGAAACTTGAGAGAACATTCTGGAGGCACAGTCCTTTAGGCCTGGCATCCCCAACCTTTTTGGCATCAGTGACTTTTTTTGTGGAAGACAATTTTTCCATGGAGCAGGGGTCTGGGGGACTGGGATGTGCAGTCAAACCTCACTGCTAATCACCGCTTCAGCTCCACTTCAGATCATCAGGCAGGAGATTCTCATTTCAACCTGGATCCTTCACATGCACAGTTCACAATAAGGTTTGTGCTCCTATGAGAATCGAATGCCTCTGCTAATCTGACATAGGTCGGAGCTCTGCTTGGCCACTGCGCACTTCTTGTTGCACAGCCTGGTTTCTGCAGCTCCGGGGTTGGGGACCCCTGCTTTAGGCAGTGCAAAGCCTGTTGTGTTCCAGGAGCCCAGAAAAGACAGGGAAAGCTAAAGTAGAGTAAACCAAGTACTCAGTGGGAAAGTCAGGTTGGAGGCAAAGACAGGCCTCTGAAAGTTATGGGAAACCTTGGACCTTGTTTTAAGACCATAACAAAGTCAGTGAATCCGTTTTCAGTAGGGAAGTGACAAGATTGTGTTTGTGATTTAGACAAAACACAGGCTCCTGGATTGAGCATAGAGTTTAGGATGGACCAGGGTGAATGCAGAGTCCTATGGGAGCTTAAATAAGTTCAGGACTTGGATTATGGTTTTTGGGGCTTGATGATTGTGGAATAAGAGAGGTTGGAATGTTTGAGTTACTTGTAGGAGGGAGAATTGAGGGAATTTGAAGACTGATGGATTCTCTATACCACACAAGCCATGACCCGTGGACTGAACCTGGTCTAATGCTGGCTTATGTAAGTAAAATTTTAAACAAAAGTTTACACTTTTAAGCTAAAGTTTTGCTTATATGTTGCTGATGACATTGTGCTACAACCATATAGTTAAGTGTTTGCAACAGAGACTATATGGCCTGCAAATCTAAAGATGTTTACTATTTGTCTCTTTGTAGAAAGGGACCTCTAATTTATAAAGCACTTTGTGTTGGATATGGAGTTCTGAAAAAAGCAGATACAGGTCTGTACTTACAAAGTTTACATTATATCTGGAGAGAGAGGCAAAAATCATTTAAACAAATATAAGATCACAACTTGATAAGGGCAGTGGAGAAGAAGTAGAGTGTCTTGAAGGTATTTTGAGGGAATATTAGAGGAGGATCAATCCTATTATAAGGTGGAAGGAACCAGTAGAAGTCACTAGGGGCTGTTGTCTGAAAGGTGGCTGGGGGCCCAATATGTTGCTTACTGAGCTAAATTCCTGGTAAGGTGTTTAACTTAGCCACCCTTCTGGAGACCTACAGACTGGAATTACCGGAGCCAAGCCCATGCTTGGTGCTCTGCTTCCACCTTCACCCCTTCTTTTATGTTGTCCTTCTCTTATTGCAGAGAGAACACCTACTGAGACCTCAAACCCTGGCACTGGTGTCATGGTAAAAATCTGTGGGGGTCCTGATGGCTAAGGGGGCAGAAAGCTGTGTACTCTGGACCCTACCCCTTCCCAGCAGCTGAGGAAGAAAGGGGAGGGGGAGTGAGGAGTGTCTTCATCCTGTGTAGGGGCTAGGGGACTAGGGACATCTTTCTATGCATGACCTCTAGAGAGACCTTGTATGGGAGGAGGGTCCCAAAGCAGATGCCAGGGGCACTGTGCTTAATTCTGGGGTCAGCCTCCCCCAGGGCCATCTCCCCTATCCCCGGTGAGAACTACTGAAAACACATGTGACTGCATACATTTGAATTTAAATTCATTAAGTTTTAGTACAATTAAAGACTTAGTTTCTTGGTTGCCCTAGCCACATTGCTCAAGTGCTCAGCAGCCACACATGCTAGTGGCCCCCATTTTGGAAAGCACTGGCACGGAACACACCCATTGTCACAGAGAGGGCTATTGGACAGTGCTGCTCTGGAGAATTCTAAAATTGAAAGGCCAACAAGAGTCTCAGATGCAAGGGAAATCCTGCTTTCACAGGTAACAGGTTATGAAACACTTACAGAAGTCTTGGGAGGGATCCTAGGGACTTCACGAGAATTAGGAGGTCAAACCTAAATTTGTGATGCCATAAATAAGGAGTTTAGGAAAAATTCTCTAAGCTGGGAAGAACAAAGTCTGCTGTCATGGGTCAGCAGAGTTAGAAAGAGAGCCAGTACTTATACTTTAGGATTTGTCCAAATGCTAAAAGAAAGTAGAGATTTTTGGCTTGGTGGACCGTATGATCTCTTGAAACTACTCAGTTGTGGTGTTGTAGCATAAACCCAGCCATTGATGATATATGAACAAATGGGCATGGCTGTGTGCCGATAAAACTTTATTTACAAAATCAGGTTGTGGGCTGGATTTTCTGCCCTGGGTGTAGGGAGAGTTCCATGTCTGGACATCCTTGTGTTGGGTCTCCCTTCCCTAGTGATAACGGGGTTGTGGGGGTGGTCTTTGCTGAGCCAGAAGGTATGTTCTGTTTTAAGAATCAGTCACCTTCCAGGATGTGGCTGTGGGGTTCATCCGGGAGTGAGCATTACTGAATGGTGCACGGAGGAACCTGTGTAGATATGTGATACTGGACGCCTGCAGGACCCAGGCCTCCAGGGGTAAGGCTGGTATCTCGCGGTTCCTCCTACCAGCTGCCAAATGCTTCTTAAGCACTTCACGTATGAACAAGCAGATGTAGTTTAGACCTTGTGTGGCTTATTGTCCACTGGCTTCCACAGGATTATAAAACTCTGTCTACTGCATTGCTTTATTTTATCTTTATTTATTTATTTATATTATAAAGATGTGGGGTACAATTCAGGGTTAGGTATACAAACACTGATTATGCAGGTACCCTTGTTGATGAGGTATGCCCCTCCCTCTCCTAGCAGTTTCCCTCAGCTGCTAATCCCACCCCCCTCCCCTGACAATTTCATTCTCTCCACAATAAGGCCCTGTTTGGGTCTCACTGAGATTGGCCCTGGGTTGCAGGTGTTAGAGAGCCTCCTAGATCAGAGGGAGGGTGTTTGTAGTCCTTGTGAATGAGCTTTGTTGAGCTCATGAGCAATTGGGCTACCCATAGTACTGGCTCAGCCTCAGAGTCTGAAGCCCATGGGGAAGCTGGCGCTGGGTAAGCACTTGATTTCCCTGGCAGCTCTCTTGTCCTCCCTCCTTCCCACCCTCCCTCAGCATGTGCATCTTTCTCCATGAACAGGTGCTCTACCATGCAAACCCAGGCTAATCTCCCAGTTGGGGCCAAGAGCAGAGCCAAGGGCAACAGAATGAGGGATCCTCCATGTTGGCAGGTGTAGGTGATTACCTGGCAGGCTGTAGATTTCCTGACCCCCCAGTTAGAGGGGTATGCCCTGGGAACTGTCAGGTGGAGAGCATTTTCAGAGACCCTTTATTTGGAGGGCACATCCAGAGGTATTTGGGGTGAGGTTTTTCCAGGTTCCTTTAGCTTCTCTTCTGTTTTCATTTCCTAGCCCTCCTCTCATACTTTCCTTTGGTCACAGGAAAACATGTTTCATTTTCTCTTTTATTAAAAAAATTGAGATATAAACCACACACCATGAAATTCACCCCTTTAAAGTATATAATTCAGCTGGATGCAGTGGCTCATGCCTGTAATGCCAGCACTTTGGGAGGCCAAGGCAAGAGGATGGCCTGAGCACAGAGTTTGAGGCCAGCATGGGCAACATGGCAAGATCCCATCTCTACAATAAATAAAAAAATTAGCCTGGTGTGGTGGTACACACCTGTAGTTTGAGCTACTTGGAGGACTGAGGCAGAAGGATCACCTGAACCCATAGGTCGAGGTTGTGGTAGCCACTGTGACTGTGCTATTGTACTCCAGCCTGGGTGAAGGCCGGAGTGCATTGGCATTATCATGGCTCACTGCAGCCTTGAACACTTGGTTTCCAGTGATCCTCCTGCCTCAGCCTCCCATGTAGCTGGAACTACAAGCTCATTACCATATCTGGCTATTTTTTTTTTTTTAGTTAGAGTCTCACTCCATTGCCCAGGCTCAAGTGCAGTGGCACGCTCATGGTCTCCCCAGCGTCGACCTGCTGGACTCCAGTGATCCTTCTGCCTCAGCCTTCCAAGTAGCTGGAACTACAGGTGTGTGTGCTATCATGCCCAGCTAATTTTTTGATTTATTGTAGAGGTGAGGTCTCACAAAGTTGCCAAGGCTGGTCTCGAACCCCTGGGCTCAGGCAGTCCTCTCGCCTTGGCCTTTCAAAATGCTGGGATTATAGGCTTGAGCCACCACTCCCAGCTAATTAATTTTTTTTTTTTCTTAGAGATGGGATCTCGCTATGTTGCCCAGGCTTGTTTCAAACTCCTGGACTCAAGTGATCCTCTTGTTTCAGCTTCCTGAGTAGCTGCAATTATAGGCATGAGACACCATGCCCAGTGCTTCTTACTTGTATTTCTAATAGCAGCCCCTTCCTGGAAATATCAGTTCTCAGTCTTTATAAACTCTTTAGCTAGGAAATCACCTTTCATTTTGCCCTCATTTCTATGACTGCTACACATAGCCCTACTCACAGATACCACTTCTCTTTTAGTATCTTCTCAAGTTTAGGGTCAATCTCAAAACAAATAAACCCCCCAAAAATATATTTTGGTTTCATATTTTATAGTACTATGTTTTTTCTGAAAGGAGTTAATTTTTTTTTCCAATTTATTTTAGACTGAGAATCTCAACTTAAACCCAAGGAATTGACTTCCATGCAGGATATTTTGGAAGACACATCATCCAGTGACACACAGGTGGTAAGATTCATGGGATTGTCCTTGGTCCCCATCACAGGAGAGGTCAAGGGATGTTTGAGGTAGAGGGATGTGCAATGTGTGGAGCCAGGGATATGCTGGAGGCAGGGGCACCTCAAGGGAAGGCAGTGTCTGGGGGAGCCTCTGTGACTCCTGAATTTGGGCAAACTCTGACTGTTGCTCAGGATCCTTTGTATAGAAGGTTCCCCCAAGTAAACGTTTTTATGAATGTGAGTCAGACATCGAGTGTGTGAAATAGGACTTACTCCTCCACAATTAAAAGAAACATGCTACCTGAGAAAGAAGCTGCCTGAGTAAGAGAAAGCTCTGTGGTAGAGCGGCAACATACTCAACTCAAAGCATGCAAGCTACCTCAACAGGGCATGTCTTGCAGCACCGAGAACTTGCTTCTGGCAGGAAGGGTCCCTGGGCACTGACACAGATGTTGGCTAGCTTTCCACCATCACTCGCCTTCTTGCTTTTAGAGAGGAGATCTTTCCCTATCACTCAGGCTGGAGTGCAGTGACACGATCATAGCTCACCACAGCTTCCAACTCCTGGACTGAGGCAATCCTCCTGCTCTGGCCTTCAGAGTAGCTGGAAATAGAGGTGTGCACCACCACACTTGGCTAATTAAAAGAAAATATTTTTTGTAGAAACAGGGTCTTGCTTGTGTTCCCTAGGTTGATCTCAAACTTCTGAGCTCCAATCATCCTCCCATCTCAACCAGTAGATGCGATTACAGATGTGAGCCACTGGGCCTGGCCGTTACTTACTTCTTATCAGGAGCACACGCCCCTTAGAGAAGAGACACCTGATGAATTTAAAGCAGGCAGGAAAGACTTCTGGAGGTACCAAAACCTGGATCTGAGTGAGAAAACTGGCAGAAGAGAGGTCACTTTGATTATCAAGAATGTGGGAATGTTGTTGAGGATCCTTCACCTCTTAGGAGGCCAGTTGAGACTCCACACTGTAAGGAAGCCCTTTTCAGTGTGGAAAACCTTCCAAATCAGCTTCCACATTTACAGTGCACGAGAAAACACACACTGAGTGCCCATCTTCCCTTTATCTCTGAGATCCTTCTCCTCAAACTACAAGACCTTCCTAAGTCTGGATTCCTGTTCCTGAGGTTTGGAACTGGGTTAGGGTCTGGACAGAACTCAGCCTCAACCCCAAACAGGCCTGTTCATCCCAGAACCAGTGAGGTCCCTGGGATCTCTCAATCAACTCCTCTCCCTTGCATCATGGATTAGCAGCAGTATCAGAGTGACAGAGATGGCCCATGTGTTGGATGGGGTGACATGGCCCTTGTTGTATAGACCCATGCTCCTTTGCCAGGGAAGCCCTGGAAAATGGAAAAGTCTCAACCCTGCACAGCCTGGTGTGAGTCCAGAGTAGTTGAAATCCTTGGCTTTGCCCAGCTATAACAGACTCTTGGGCAACTGAGATTCCTCCTTGCTCCCCACATCATCCTTGTCCTTGGTTTATGCTCTTGTTTTGGTGGATAATATACTTCAGTAGCTACTTGAGAAAGGGTGAGTGGTTTTGAGACCTTGATGTCTGAAAACGTCTTACTGATGGCAGGGACCTCATCTGATGTGGTAGTTGTGGTCAACCCCATTACAGAGCATTCTTTTTCCTTTCCTTTAAAAAAATTTTTTTTTAGAGATAGGGTCTTGCTCTGTTGCCCAGGCTAAAGTTCAGTGGCATGTTCATCGCTCACTGCAGCCTCAAACTCCTGGACTCAAGCAGTCTTCCTGTCTCAGCCTCCCAAGTAACTGAGGTTACTACATCAGGCTATTTTTTTTGTTTTTGTAGGGATGAGGTATATGTTACCCAGGTTGGTCTCAAACTCTGAAGCTCAAGCAATCCCCTCGCCTCAGCCTCTCAAAATGATAGGATTACAGACATGAGCCTCTATGCTCAGCCAAATAAAAAAAAAATTTTTGGAGATGGGGTCCTGCTACATTGCCCAGGTTGCCATTACAGAGCATTCTATGTGTCAGTATATAGTAGCCCTCAATTAATGCTTGTTGAATGAAGGAATGGATGGATAAGGTGCTGGGGAAATCATCTCCAGGCACCCATCATCCACTCCCACGTATCTCTTGATGATGTGGGAGCAACCAAGAGGGAGGAAGGGAGAATCAACCAAGAGGGCCAGGTGTCCTCCCATTTTCGGTGGGCTCTCTTATCAGTACGGGGCTCTGGCACCCTCCACAGAATTCCACATCCAGCCCAGTGAGTACCCTAGTGGAGGAGAGGCATTCTTGTTGCTTCAGAGCCCCAGGAAACAGGTGGTCCCAGAACGTTCTGAGTGAGCAGAGGAGGTCCACTCATGGAAGCATGTTTAGAGGAACTGAGGAGTTCATCCCTGATGATGTACAACCCAGAAGTGGTGAAGGTAGACTAAGAGAGTTGGACCCAGGCCTCGCCACAGTCTCAGTTGCCAGGTTCTACCCCTTGAGGCACCCACAGCCTGCCCCTGGGTTGACGGTGCTGACCCTCTAGCTAGTCCTGGGCCATGCTGGGTGTCACTGGGCTTTGTCTCAGTCATTGGGGTTCTGTATGGCAGCTCTGAGGCCTCCCTGTAACATGGAAAAAGTGCTGGTGTCTAGGGACAGGCCTTTCTCTGTCATCATCAAAATCCTGCAGGCACATTTTGAGAAAATGATTGCATCAGAATCATTTAGACACAGATCACTCCCCTTAAAGGAACTGTTTTTAAGCCTGTAGCCTATTTAGGCCTCCCTGTCACACAGAAAAAGTGCCGGTGTCTAGGGACAGACTGAGGCCCTGTGGCTTCCTTCTCTATTGTCAGCTAGTCCGGGGGAGGGACCAGCAAGGAGAGAACAGGCAACTGCTCATAGAAAATCCCCAAGGAAGTCAGGTATGGTGGTTCACACCTGTGGTCCCAGCGACTCAGGAGGCTGAGGGGGGCGGATTGCTTGAGCTCAAGAGTTCGAGGCTATAGTGAGCTGTGGTCATGCCACTGCACAGAGTGAGGCCCCATCTCTTTAAAAGAAAAATAAATTTTAAAACCCCCGAGAAAGACTGAGGAACGGGCATCTCCAGGCACAGCCTTTCTTCTGTTCCAAGGCCACAGCCCCCTCTTCTAGATACTAGCTCTGTGAGGCTGTAGCATTGCCCCTTTTGTCTCCTGGTGGATTCCTAGGGACCACACCAGCAGTGCCCAAAGCCTATTTGCAGGACAAATAGGCTAAATGCTTAAAAACAGTTCCTTTAAGGGGAGTGATCTGTGTCAAAATGATTCTAATGCAATCATTTTCTCAAAATGTGCCTGCAGGATTTTGATGATGACACAGAAAAGCAAATGTCATTGGAAGATTTTTATTCCTTACATTTCCTGTGAGGACGAGGCATGCATACCACTCAGGCCCATGTGGGGAAGCACCGGGTAAGCCTGGAGGCAGCAAGGAGCAAGGGAAGAGCCCAGGCCACATCCTTTGTTGGGGTTTCTACAGGGAAAATGAGGCAGGGCAGGGTCAGCAACTTAGGAGTGGCCAGTTTAATAATTCCAGTAGACTTTGGGGCTGGGGGTTGTCCTTGGTGGTCAGGCACCCATCCCTATGGGATTTAAGGAAGGCGAATTTAGGCCCTGGGTCACAGGGGAGTTGGAAGCAACTTTGGCTGTCAGTTTGGCCCTGTGAATAATGGACACCATGTAGACAAACCCAGATCTGGGAAAACACAGGACAGCATTCACGTTCAGAGCCAAGGGCTACTGACCTTTCTTTCTGTTTTGTCTTTGGGTGGCTTAAGCATCAGCAATGTTATTTTGTCACAGTTTTGGAGGCTGGAAGTCCAAGATTGAGGTGTTGGCAGGGCTGGGTTCTCCTGAGGCCTCTCTCTGTGACTTTTTGCTGCCTATTCACATGGTTGTCCTTCTTTGCACATACCCTAATTTTATGTAGGAAAATGTCTCAGTGTCTTTGGGGACTTTGTCCTAACCTCCAGCCAGGGCCCCCCAGCACCAGAAAGAGGTTAGGTCCTTATCTGCATCTCAGTGTGATCAGTCCTTGGAGACCCTTATTGTGGCTGGTGCCTGCAGTAGACTGGGGTGGTAGTGGGGGATGTCACCAGGTCTGAAGCTACCAGATATTATGCCCATGTGCCTCAACTTCTGCCAGTACTAACTTTAAAACCAAAGGTCTCTCAGGCTGAGAACAGCCACAATGCTGCCTCTATCCTGCTCAGTACTCTCCTGTCTTTTCCTAGGGTTGGGTCTGTTCCTGAGGACGCAGTTTGGGCCCTCAATGGGAGAGAGGGGGACACCATTGACTCAAGGGGACCAGCCAGCTTTCTAGGAGTTGCCTTGGTCTCCAAGATACATAGTAAGCATGGGAGATAGTTTGCTGTGAGGGCATCAGCCCCAGCCAGGAAGGTCTGGAGTATGGTATATCTGTAGAATTGGGGAGGGCTGGCAGAGGAAGTGGGCACCTGGAACCTACAACTGGGAGTTGGGGATGTATAGGAGGCCCAGGCTGTGGGCTCAGATTAGTGGAGTCTGTTTCTTCATTGAATGCAGCTGTCCCCAGAGTGCTGGTGGGCCTTATGGTAAGTCCTGGGGAAGAGGCTGGACACTGAGCTCTGGGCCCTTCCTTTCCTATCCAGCCTTTATTCCTCCAGTCTTTCCTTCCACCCCCAGCCTCAGCCCTTCCATGACATCTCACGTCCTGAGGGCTAGACAAGGAATGTGCAGGCTGGTGAGGACCTCTTGACTCAGGGCCCTACATTTCCTTACCCAGGCAGAGGGTATGGGAATGGGATGCCTTAAGGCACCTGACCCCTGCCCTGAGGAGAAGGGACCTCCTCGCATCTGCCTCTGTTCCAACTCCTCACCCCAGGGACCTCCTATCCACCACCATGTCCTATTCCAAAAATTCTTGTCTTTTTTGAGTCAGAGTCTCACTGTCACCCAGGCTGGAGTGCAGTGGCACACTCACGGCTACCGCAGCCTGGACCTGCTGGGCTCAGGTGATCCACCTCAGCCTTCCAAGTATCTGGAACTACAGGCCTGCACCACCACACTTGGCTAATTTTTGATTTATTGTAGAGACCAGGTCCTGCCATGTTGCCCAACTGGTCTTGAACCCTGGGCTCAGGCAATCCTTTTACCTCAGCCTCCAAAGTTCTAGGATTACAGATGTGAGCAACTGTGCCCGGCCAGGTTACAGCTTTTCCCCACTGCTGGAGCCTCCTCAGAGTATGCCACCACCCCCATCGCACCCCCACCTGGGCACCCTCTCACCATCCCATTTGGGAGTCAAACTTCTGTCACAGTGATTAGCTGTGATTAGGTCAATGTTGATAGGATTAGGCCAATGTCAACAGGATTAGATCAATGTCGACGGGGTATATGTGTACACCCCTTCTTTTACTGATATGTTCCCCAAAGTGGGGCCAATGCAGTTAGGGTGAACAGGTGTGAGTGGATCCCCTTGGACACATGACCCTAATCTGTGACCCCTGTCACTCTATTCAGGGACTGAAGGTGGCCTTGCAGATTTAGAGGCTGGCAATACTGGTGCACATGCTTGGCCACCCTGATGCATGAGTGACTGGGGCTTCTGGTGAGTGAGTGCCATGTAGAACACATGACCGGAGGGTCCCACTATCCTTGTGTTCTGTCTGTAAACTCAAATCCCATCCCACCTGCACTTACTCCCACTGCAGGCACTGCCATGGCACCCCAAGGAGAGATATGGAAAGCCCTTCTCATTTGCGCATCAAAGGGAGGGCATTTCAGGAACAGATCTTTCTGGTAAGAAAGAGAGGGCTACTCAGCTACAGCAAAACCGAGACCTATCTTTGGGCAAAGTGAAATTCTTGAATACACAATTATGTTGACTTTAAAAATTGCAATTGAATTTACTATAAAGTGTCTGTGCTTTAACTGAGCGTTTTAAAAATGAAGTTCAAGTCACTTCTCCTGAGAAGTGGGAAAAAAATTAATTCTAGAAGACAGATGTTTTAGCTTTAATGGCAAGGTATTTATTTTCTTCAAATTTGCCTTCTAATAAGAATAACAAACTTTGTTTCTTAAAAAGTCATTCACTCTTGCATCTGGAATCTGTGTCATAGCATTGACTGGGGCAATTCTTAGACATAGGTTGTTTGTTGCTCTTCAACATTTTTTTGGTAAGCCTTCTGGGCTGGCCTCTACCTCCTTGTTCCTTCTTGAAAGGGTATGACTGTTGTCCTGTGGTGAGATGGGGACTGGGAAACAGTCACAAAGAAAACACTGACCCCTCCCCTGTGGAGCTCACAGTCAGGCTGGGTGGTCAGATTTTGAAATGAAGGCCAGGGTACAATGGACACATGTTACATGGGGACTTGGTCTTAGGTAACAGGGGAGAATGTATGTGATAGGGAAAGGAAGTATGTTTAAGCTCAGACCAGGGTCTCTCAACGACAACATACTGACATTGGGGCCTGGTCATTCTCTATGGTGGGGACCATCTGTGCATTGTACGATGCTAAGCAGTGTCCCTGGCCTGAGCCCAACAGATGCCAGAAGCATCTTCCCTGAGCTAAATTTTCTAGGACTGCCGTATCAAAGTGCCACATACAGCATGGATTAAAATCAGAATTATATTGTCTTACAGTTCTGGAGGCCAGCAGCCCAGGACCAGCATGTCAGCCAGGTTGATTTCTTCTGAGGCCTCTCCCCTTGGCTTGTAGGCATCTGTATTCTCCCTGGGTCTTCACATGGTGTTCCCTTTGTACATGTCTGTCCAAATATTCTTTTCTTATAAGGATACTTGTCACATTGAATCAGGGTCCACCCTACTGACTTCATTTTAATGTATTGCCTCTCTAAAGACCCTGTGTCAAAATATGGTTACATTCCAGATAGCAGAGTTAGAACTTCAACATATGAACTTTGGGAGTGACACAGTTAAGCTCATAACCCCACTGGAGTTGTGACAAGCAGAATGTCTGTAGATGCTGTGGACCGAATTGTGCTCCTCTCCCCACAGATTAATGTTAAAGTCCCCCATGTGACTATATTAGGGATAGGGCCTTTAAGGAGGTGACTGAGGTTAAATGAGGTCATAGGTTGGAGCACTGATCTGATAGAAGTGGTGTCATTAGAACAGCAATCCCCAACCTTTTTGGCATCAGAGACCAGTTTTGTGGAAGACAGCTTTTTGTTGGACTGGGGTTGAGTGGGGGATCATCAGGTGTTAGATTCTTATAAGGAGCATGCAACCTAGGCCACTTGCACACACACTTCACAATAGGGTTCATGCTCCTATAAGAATCTAATGCCACCACTGATCTGACAAGGCAGAGCTCTGCTCACCTCCTACTGTATAGCCGAGTTCCTAACAGTCCAGGGACTGGTACTGGTCCATGGCCCGACCCCTATCTTACAAGAAAGAAGAGGAATAGACACCAGAGCTCTGTCTCTGCTATATGAGGACACAGCCAGAAGGTGGCCTTCTGCAGGCCAGGAAGAGAGCCCTCACCGGAACTAGACCATGCTGGCACCCTGATTTCAGACTTCCTGCTTCCAGAACCGTGAAAAGTAGATTCCCGTTAAATAACCTATTCTTTGTATTCTGTAACGGAATCTAGTACCAGACATTGCCACACTGCCCAGGATGTCACTTGACCAGGTGGTCACATTACCAGGGAGTCACTTGTGTGGATGGAAGGGTGGTATCAATTTAGACCATAATAATTATAGTACCATTTAGCTTGCCCAGTACTGTGGGGCTGTTTGGAGGTTTGGAGAGAAGATTTCAGGCTTATGAACATTAGTAAAATTCCCTGGGAGCAGAGAGCCTAGTGTGTCCAGGATTGTGGAAGGCAGCATGAAGGAAGCAGAGGGAGGTAGAGAGGCGAGATCTGATCAGAGGAGGAGTGAACTCCAGATCGTTCTGGGCTTGGTGTGGAAAAAAAACACTGGCCCATGTTCTAAGGCCACTGGGAGGGAGTGGTGTATTTAGGGGAGGGGTGCAATGTGTCTGTGATCTTAACAGAACCCTCCAGCACCTGGGAGGAGGACGGCCCCAGAGAGGACATCAGAGGCAGATGGAGGCAGTTAGGAACATTCACACTTTATAAGAATTTACATCACTATTTATTTTGATTAATTGTTGGGATCTGTAGAGTGTTGAGGTAGGGGGGATGAGATTTCTTTTTTTTAATAAAAGAATTTAAAGACTTTTTTACTTTTAAGAGATAGAATCTCTCTCTGTTGCCCAGGCTGGAGTGCAGTAGTGTGATCATATCTCACTGCAGCATCAGAAAGTGCTTGGTTCTAGTGACCCTCCTGCCTCAACCTCCAGAGTAGCTGGGACTATGGACTCAACCCACGATGCTTGTGTCCAAGGGGTGAGATTTCTGATCAGAGACAGGGATGGTGCTTCCTGAGATCAAGGACATGGTAAGGAGAGCAGGCTTTGGGAAGAAGGTGATGAGCTTTTTGTTTGTGTTTTAAAGCAACAAATTTCTCTCTCACCATTTTGGATACCAGAAGTCCAAAATTAAGGTGTTGGCAAGGCCATGCTCCCTCTGTAGGCGCTGGTGGAGAATACTTCCTCGCTGCTTCCCAGAGTCTGGTGGTGGCCTGCAGCCCTAGAGTTCCTTGGCTTGTGGATGCATCTCTCAAGTGTCTGCCTATGATGGTGGAGGCAGAGCTTGGAGTGATCTACAAGCCAAGGGATACCAATTATCCATGGCCACCATGAGAAGCCAGGAAGAGGCAAGGAAGGAATTAACCCAGAGTCTCAGGGGAGGTGTTGCCCTGCTGACACCTTGATTTTGGACTCCCCATGTTCCAGAACTGTGAGAGGATAAATGTCTGGTTTTAAGTCACTTGGTTTGTGATACTTTGTTATGGCAGCCCCAGGAAACTCACCCATGGGCTCAGGGATTGGATGTGGGTCAGGTTTAATACCGAGGGGAATGGTCCTATCAGGAGGGAGGTTGGGGGGAGAAGGGGACAAGAGATGACCAGGGAGTTACTTGCTTGTGTGGAGGGAGGGACGGTATCAACTTGAAGGCAGATGGGAATGGAATTTCCTTTTCAGACAGACTTGCAAGGTGGTAGTGGTTTCTCTATCCCCTGCCTACTTAGGGTAAGTCAGGGACAGTAATAACCCTACAGAATGGGCAGAGGTAGGAGCCAGGCAGCCAGGGAGGAAGAGCCATCCCAGGACTAAGTTGGGGCTGTGTGGTGGGCGCTACAGACACTACAGGTTGTCCTGGTGAATTGAGGCTTTGGGTCTTGGGATTTGGAATAGAGGGACGTGTGTATGCATGTGTTATAGTCTGTGTGCTTGTATATTTGCATGCATATGTGTACAAGATATATATCTGTGTGTGTGTATAGGTGTGCATGTTTATGTGAGTGTGCATGCATGCAAGTGTGTACAACACTGTGTGAGTGCGTATTCCTGTGACTGTGTGCATACTTGTGTGAGTGCATGTGTGTGTGCCTAAGGGCCTGTGCATGTGTGACTGTGAGTGTGTGCATGTGTGCACATGTGGCCACTCAGCCAGGGTGGGCGACCTCGGGGCCTGCAAGTATGCTTACTGGCCAGGCACCAACCTCACACCTCCTCTTCTTCCCTAGTGCTGCCTGTGCAGGACCCCGCCTGGCTCCAGAAAGACAGCATAGAGGAGGAAGCCAAGGCTCCTGGATCACCCACCACCTGTTCATGGGTAAGTAAGGCATCCTTCTTGCTCTAAAAGGACACTGCTGTTTCCAAACTTGGCCCCCTGTGACCCTTTTGGATCTTCTATGCCCACAGACTTTCTCCATGCTTTTAGAAGCTGGGCCTCTTGTGGTGGGTGAGGGGCAGCCTGGGCATTGATCCCACCCCTCATGCAGATCTTCCCCAGGCTGCTGCATGCCAGGAGGGAAAACAAAACAAGGAGGTGAGCTGTTCTTGTTTCACGGCTTTCATGGTCTCATTGAGCAAAGAGTTCAGTCATTTCCCAGCAGTTTCTTTCCTGCTTGTAACATGCTCAGCTTCTGCTGGACCCTGGAACTAGAGGGTGATAAATCTGAAAAAGCTTCCTGACTAGTTGTTAATAGATAAGTCCTTTCAATAAACAGAGGCCTTTTGATGTTAGTTACAGTCTCTTGCTATTCTCACTTAGGGAGAGTAGAGAGAAAACAAGTTCAGTTCTGAGGCCTGAGCTGAGGGGCAGGTTCTGGGAGACCTCAGAACACTGTCTGAAAGTCCTCTGCACAGGACGTCCCTTCCCCAGGCCTGCCATCCTCTGCCATCCTCTGGAGTAATGGTAGGGGTGGTCCCTGACTGACAGGATGGGTGTGTGTTTTAGAAACCAGTTACCTTTGCAGATGTGGCCGTAGTATTCACCCCAGAAGAATAGGTGTTTCTGGACTCAGAGAAGCCTGTACAGAGATGTGATGTAAGGCTGGCCTGTCACATCATCCACACACTCTTGCAGCAACCATGGGTTCCAGGAACTGTACGGGTTTGGAAATTCAAGAGGTAAAAAGACAATTCCTGCTCTCATGATGCTTACAGTCTAGTGGCCTCTACATGGAAATGAAGATCTATTCTCTGCGCTTTGTCTCTTTGGGCTTCTCAAGAAGCAAGGCCCTGGGTTTTGGGGACTAGAGAGCCCCGGTATCCTCTGGAACCCAGTGAGTGAAATTGTATTTGATTCATCAGCGAAAGAGTTTCTCTGTGTCCATTAGTTTAGGCATATGCATTATACTGTTTCCATCTCCAGTGTTCCTAAAGACTTCAGACTATCAGCGCCAGTGTCATGGTGGGGCACAGTCCTCCCACAGCGTGTGTCTTTTCCCTCGAGCAGAAGATCAACTATGCAAACCCAGTACATTGTCTCATTTGGAGCAAAGAAGAGAGAACTGTGGACCACCGAGAGAGGAGTCATCTCAGACACCTTTCCAGGTGAGCACCAGGCAGATCATGTGAGCACCAGCTCTGGTCAGTAAGAGGGGCATTGGATTTGGAAACTGTCAATCAGGGAAGCATTTTCAAGGCCCTTGATTGAGGAGACTGTCTGGTTGGGCTCCCTTGGTAAATTCTACCTTTTTTCCTCTTTCCTTTTCCTTTTTATCACTTATATTTTACTCTGATTTATAGAAAGCTTTGTCCTACCTCTTCATATATAATGCTTCCATGTGTATATTTTGTCCAGTTCCTCTCACTGTACATTCTCGCTAATGTTTTTCTTAAACATTAGTCACAGTCTTCATAGAATCCTTTCTCAGTAAATTACTTACTATTTCCATCCCTTGTTCTTATGGTTACATAGCTCCTCATATAGCTGAACACCTTAAAATTTCCCTTCACTCTTTGATACATTCCTCTTCTTTGAAATGTCTTCCTATATTTAGGATCAATATTTGAAAAAAACCATACAAATCTTTTTGTTGTTGTTGTTCACCTTGATCCCACAATTTTTTTCTCTGTGCATTTACTTCTGTCCCCCAGTTCATTTCATAACCTCAGCTTCAACTCCAAGAGTCACTTCGTAGACAAGATATTTTTGCAGAGATCCCTAGTATTGACACAAAAAGGGTAAGGCTCACCAGGGATTATTCTTGGTCTTCTGTAGTAAAAAGAGTCTGAGCTTGCTGAGGTTAGAAAAGCAGCACAAGAGCCAAGAGAGTTCGAGGCAAATAGTACCTGGCCAGGCGAAAGCAGTTTCTTGGGAAAGGGTCTGTGAATGTCATGAATTAGCAGAAAACTCTAAACAGATTAAGACTCATGTCTTCAGAGAATTCCCATGAGTAATCATTTTCACACATGTGACACAGATGGTGAGTGTTTAAAACTTAGTTTAGCCTAAACAATTCAGAAAATCTCTGCATCTAAGATGCTCCATGACAGTAATGAAAAGATAGCTCTTTGTGGCAGAGCATCCCCCCGTTCCACTTGAGAAAACTCTGGGTAGAAACAGTATGGACTCACTAAAATGGTAAAGCCTCCAGATATAGGAACTTCTTTCTCCTACATTCAATTCACATGAGGGAGAATATCTACTAATGTAATAAAGCCTTTGGTTTTCACATTTTCTTTAATTGACAGGAGGAACTTCAGTCAAGAGGAAAACTCTATGATGATGATGAACTTGAGAAACCTTTTAACAGCATGGAACTGATTTTTCAGTACCACAGAATTCATGTTGGAGAGGCTCCCTGTGAATGTCAAGAGAGTGGAGATTCCTTCTTCCAGAATGCTCACCTAATTATGCCTGAGAAGATCCATAGTGGGGATAAAATCTGTGCATGCAATAAATGTGAGAAATCTTTCAGATACAGCTCTGACCTCATCAGGCATGGGAAGACTCCTACCACAGAGAAATGCTTTGAATGTGAAGAATGTGGGCAAGCCTTCAAATATTTTTTGAATCTGAGGTGACATGTGAGGACACATACCAGAGAGAAGCCCTTTGAATGTAGTCAGTGTAGGAAGATTCATGAGGAACCTTAACCTGATTTTGCACCAGAGAAACCACATAGGAGAGAAGCCCTATGAATGTAAAGATTATGGGAAAGCCTTCAATCAGCCATCATCCCTTAGGAACCTGGAGGGAAGCCCTTTGAATGCAACCAGTGTGGGAAAGTCTTCAGGGAACACTCATCACTGAAGACACACCTACAAACTCACACCAGAGAGAAACCATATGAATGCAACCGATGTGGCAAGCCCTTCCAGACAAGCACCCACCTGAATGTGCACAAGAGAATACACATGAAGGAGAAACTATGAGTGTGGAAGAGAAACCGTATGCATACGGTCAGGTCCTGAGTCATCTCTCGACCCTTGAGAGTCTCATGCAGACTCACACTGGATAGAAGCCCTATGCATGTCAGAAGTGTGGGCGAGCCTTCAGCGAGCCTTCCTCCCTCAAGAAACATGCAAGGACTGACAGTGGCAAGAAGCCCTACACATGCCAAGAATGTGGGTAAGCCTTCGATCAGTCTTCACATCTCATCGTACATGTTAGAATGGACACTGCGGGGAGACCCTATCAATGTAATCAGTGTGAGAAGACCTTCAGGCACAGCTCCTCACTGTGCACAAAAGGACCCATATGGGGAGAGAGAACATTTGGAATGATGGCCTGCCTTTGTCTGTGTCTCATCTGTACTGTGGGCCCCTTGCTAATTAACTTCTGGTTTGTAAAAATACAAACATATGGGTTTATCAATAATACCCCTTTAGCTACATCCTGTGTTTCAATGTATAATTTATTTTCATTTAATTCATATATTGTCTCAACTTCCATTATCACTTATTACATTATTTGGAATTAGATTTCTCAATACCAGTACATGAATATATTTCCATAGAGGTATAATGACTTATAGCTACATGCATACATCTTAAGCATACAGTTGGTTTTTGAGTTTGACAGATGTGTTACATATATATGTGACCAATACCCCATTCCAGATATAGACTGACTATCTTTCTGGAAGTTTCTTGCCTGTTATATGGTTGTTTCTTAGTTGCCTTTTTGTTGTTGGTTTCTAATTTAGTTACATGGTGAGCAGGATCTTTGTGTTATTGAATCTTAGATACTGAGATTTTCTGTTAGGTCTAGTGTGGCTTATCCTGCTAGCTGCTGACAAAAATTTCCCCTTCTTCCTTAGAAAAGCACCCGGGAGGCAGGGCGTGGTAGCTCATGCCTATAATCCCAGCACCTTGGGAGGCTGAGGTGAGAGGATTACCTGAGACTACGGGTTTGAGTCCAGCGGGGGCAACTTGGCTAGACCTTATCTCTACAATAAATTAAAAAGTTAGCCAGATGTGGTGGTATGCACCGGTAGTTCCAGCTACTTGGAAGGCTGAGGCAGAAGGATTGCCTGAGCCTAGCAGGTAGAGGCTGCAGTGGCCATGAGCGTGCCACTGTACCCCAACCTGGACTACAGAGTGACTCTGACTCAAAAAAGAAAAGCCCCTGGGTATTTTTTTCAGGTTGGTTATGTGCACTATTAAAAACCCTCCATCTCCCATCCCTTCTTGCAGCAAGTCCCCTAGTCTAGCCAGTATGAGAAGCCACTGGATGTGACTCCAGGGAAAGATGTTGCACAGGAATGATTTCATGTAGCCAGATCTCTCTACTTCTTGCTTTTTGGACAACCAGACATGGTGTCCAGAGCTAGAGGAGCCACCTGTGACCATAAGGGTAAAAGCCACAGTCACAGCCACAGCTGAAAGCCACAACCATCCTGGTTCCTAAAATATAAAAGTAACCTAAAATATATTTAGAATATATTTATAGAGTTAGTGTCTTTGTGTGATGACATCAGCCTTGGACTATTATTTCTGGATGTCCCTTTACATGAAAAAAATGCACTTCTTACTGTTACACGATGTTTTTTGGTGGGAAGTGGGTTTCTTTTAACTGAATGAAATCCATAACTGGGCTGGGCTCAGTGGCTCAGCCTGTAATCCCAGCACTTTGGGAGTCCGAGGTGAGTGGATTGCCTAAGCCCGCGGGTTCGAGACCCACCCGGGCAACTTGGCAAGACCTCATCTCTACAGTAAATCAAAAACCAGCCGGGCATGGTAGTGTGGGCCTGTAGTTCCAGCTACTTGGACGGCTGAGGTGGAAGGATCACTTGAGCCCAGCAGGTCGAGGCTGCGGTGGCAGGGAGTGTGCCACTACACTCCAGTCTGGGCAACAGAGTGAGACTCCAACTCAAAAAAAAATAAAAAAAGAAATCCCTAACTGATACACTTAATATTCATCAGTTTTTAGAAATGCTTCATGGGTGATTGAAATCAATGAATTGTATTCTACATATGTCCACTAGATGGAGCATTTTATCTGTGCTTAAAAACCATTGACACAATTCTGATCTCTGATCTGTCATTTACTGAGAGACATGTTAATCTCTCCCATAGTGATTGTGGATTGTTGAATAATTCTTGTCATTCTGTAAATGTTTAAATTTATATGAATATATTTAGATCAATGGAATTAAATGAAGAGATTTTGACATTTTATACATTTCCAGCGAATTGTTACTTTTATTCTTATAAAATGACCATCTTTTTCCCTAGCAGTGAAAATCCAGTCATTCATTATAATTACAAATACAACAGCAAGAACTTATTTATAACTTATTGTTAAAAGATAGTAACCACTGCCTGAAACTTTGCATCTTTTAATTGAGTCCTCACAATGACTTTGAGGTAGGCACTGTTATCATCCCTAATTCACAGATAAGGAAATTGACCCAGCAAGGAAAGGTGAATTAATCAAAGTCACCTGGGTGGCAGAGCCAGGGGCTCATTCTCTAATTTCACTTACTCTCACAGGGTTCTATTTTTTTGTGTTTTAAAATTCTTTTAGTTGAGATATAACTTACATAAAATTTCATAAATCGTAGTGTACATCTTGATGAATTTTATATATAACTGTACCTATAACTTTCCCCATTAAAATAGAAAATATTATCCTAAAAATTTCCTTTGGGCACCAACCTATCCCCAGAGGTTACCACTATTCTGACTTCTATCACTATAGATTTGTTCTCTGGTACATGGAAATGGAGCCATATACAACAACCTTCTCCTGTTGGTTTTTTTTTTTTTCCACTTAATATAGTGTCTTTGAGATTCATCTATGTGGCATTGTCAGTAAACATTATATTTTTCTGCTTACAGACATTTGAGTTCTGTCCTCCAGCTTCATGTTGTTGCAAATGACAAGATTTTCTTCCTTTTTAAGACTGAATAGTATTCTATTGTGTATATATACCACATTTCCTTTACCCATTCATCCATGGTAGGCACTAAGTTTGATTCCATATTTGGCTGCTGTGAGTAGTGCTGCAGGTTTTGGTGTTATGAATAAAGCTACTGTGAATGTTCTCACTAACTTTTACTGTGGACATATGTATGTATTCATTTCTTTTGGATATAAACATAAGAGTGGAATTGCTAGATCTTTGGGGAGTTAGCTTTAGTAGACACTGCCAAACAGTTTCCTAGTGCAGTTGAAGCAATTTATTTTTTTTTTTTTTTAATTATTTTATTTTATTATTTTATTGTGGGGTACAGTTATGGGTTATGCATAAAAAAATATTTCGTTCTGGTACCCTTGTTGATAAGTGGTGTCTCCCCATCCTCAGATAGTTACCCACCACCATTTATCCCATCCCTCTCACCCTCCCCCCCCCCCCAGTTTCCCACCACAGTCAGTCATTTTCTTGTGGTAATACGTTGCAGAAGATTAAAGCAGGACCCCTACCTGTCCCCACAATAA
>CAUYQG010078274.1:10000-13810 GCA_963574415.1 Tarsius wallacei | reverse complement strand
GGTAGGGCAGTCCTGGGAATTCCAGCTTCCCTATGAGACGATGCTTCATGAACCTCATCAGTTCCAAAGGTATTGTGAGGAAGGGATCCACCCTGGAAGACATCTAGAAGTATGGTCACAGTTCGGGACTGAGAGAAGTGTTCACTCCCTTAAAGCCTCTGGACCAGTAATAATCAATGCTGACTTTGGCCTGTGACCATGAAGACCTGTCTTATAGGACTCCATGCTCAGAAGGGCTCTGTGCTTGGTTTAATGTTCTGCTGTCGTCACTGTGTTGACATTCTTGGTAATTTCATCATTGAACTTCTGTTTTATAAGTGAAGTCTAGTGAGATAGTGGAACAAGGGAGATACATATAGCTGCAGTTCCTCACTACTCCATTTAGACAAGCCTTTTCTATGCCCCAGAAGAATGAGATCCCAGCAGACCTATGATGCCCAGAAGCTCCTGGAGACTCAAGGGAGGTAAATGTGATATGTCCACATTTGGGTAAGCGGATGCTGAAGATCCAGAGAGGCCATGAACTTCATGCAAACCAGAACGAAAAAACACAAAGAAGACAATGGTGTTTAAGAAACCCATTTTGGGGGTGGGGGAACAAAAAAAAAAAAAGACCCATTTTTTTTGTGACCAGCCTGGGCAACTTGGTGAGACCTCATCTCTACAATAAATCAAAATATTAGCCAGGCATGGTAGTACGCACCTGTAGTTCCAGCTACTTGGAAGGCTGAGGTGGAAGGATCGCCTGAACCCAGCAGGTCAAGGCTGCAGTGGCTGTGAGTGTGCCACTGCACTCTACCCTGGGTGACAGAGTGAGACTCTAACTCAAAAAAAAAAAAAGAAAGAAAAGAAAAGAAAAGAAAAGAAAGAAGCCCATTTTTTATTTGTCTGTTTGTTTTTTGAGTTAGAGTCTCACTCTGTTGCTCAGGCTGGGGTACAGTGGCGTACTCATGGCTTATCACAGCATTGACCTTTTGGGCTCATGTGATCCTTTCACCTCAGCCTCCTGAGTAGCTGAGACTACAAGCATGCACCACCAAGCCTAGCTACTTAAAAATTCTTTTTTATAAGGACAAGGTCTCGCTTTGTTAACAATAATCCTGCCTTGGCCTCCCAAAGTGCTAGAATTGTAGGCATGAGCCACCATGCCCAGCCAAGAAACACAACTGACCAAAGAACACCATTATACTTTTTCTTATTTATCTTACTTCTCTGTATTAGCCAACCACATCTGTGGGAAATGATAACATAAGGAAAGAGGGAGTTAGGGCAATGCATAGCTTTGTGTCCTTTTAGTTAACCTCATCGGTAAGCCATAGGTAGAGAGAGTTGGAGAAGTGTGTGTATTACTAAGAGAAATCAAAACAGCTGGATTCATTTTGTGCAGCACTTTCACTGTTCTGGTAAAAACAAAAAATACATACATATACAACTTACAAAATAATAATTCTGTAATTTTGGTAATTCTGTAATTTAGGAGTTAAAAGCTCTTATACTTGGTAGTATGGGCCGGCAGCGGTGCCTTAAGCCTGTAATCCCAGCACTTTGGGAGGTCGAGGCGAGAGGATTGCCTGAGCCCGGTGGTTCGAGACCAGCCTGGGCAAGTGGGTGAGACCTTGTCTTTACAATAAATCATAAAAACTAGCTGGGCATGGTGGCGTGAGTCTGTAGTTCCAGCTACCAGCTACTTGGAAGACTGATGCGGAAGCATTGCCTAAGCCCAGCCAGTCGAGGCTGCGGTGGCCATGAGCATGTCATTGCACTCCAATCTGGGTGGTAGAGTGAGACTCCAACTCAAAAATAAACAAAAAACAAAAAAAACAAACTGACACTATTCAAGTTAAAGATGGATAGCAAAATTTATGCTAATAATTTAAAATTTAAATTTAGCCTTGCTTAAATAATACTGCGTCACAAATAAAACCCACGAATTGTGTAGTTAGCCCTGTTTCTGACAGAAAATCTTTAGAAATGAATGCCATGTGTTAAAAAAAAATTTTGGATAACTCTCTCAGGTCCCCTCCTGCTCTGAGAAGTTTTCTGTCCCCTCAATAAATCCTGCTTCCCCCCCCAAAAAAATTCTGTATTCTTAGATTAACTCAAAAAAAAATTCCTGGGTTAATGGTGCTGTGCTTTCATCGAGTTTTATTTGAATGCTATGTGGGGCTATTCCATGGTGCCACATGGCTCTATGGGCAAAGAGTGGTGTGGCAGAGGCCGCAGTGTGATCACAGACAAGACACTCATCTCATCCCTGGGCCTCTGCTTCTCAATCTGCAGAAGGCAGATCACACATGCCTTGCCCATTTGTGAGGAGTTGGCTGTAAAAGAATGCCTATAAAAGTGTTTTGAAAAGTGTAAAATGTTGTATATGTATAAATTGGTACTTTTTAATGTTTATTACTATTTAAAAACTATGAAGCAGGAACCATGAACATTGCTGTCTTTATTCTCTCTGATTTTTAAATTTATTTTGAAAGCGTTCCTGCCAGATAGGCACAGATCCTTTTTATTTTTAATTTAATTTAATTTATTTTATTTTTTTGAGTCGGAGTTTCCCTCTGTCACCCAGACTGGAATGTAGTGGCTTGCTCACGGCCACCACAGCCTTGACCTACTGGACTCAAGCAATCCTTCTGCTCAGTTTTCCAAGTAGCTGGAACTAGCATGTGCCACCATGCCCAGCTAGTTTTTTGATTTTTTGTAGAGAAGAGGTCTTGCCAAGTTGCCCAGCCTGGTCTTGAACCTGTGGGCTCAGGCAATCCTCTCACCTCTGCTTCCAAAGTGCTGGGATTATAGGCATGAGCCACTGTGCCTGACTATTTTTCATTTTAAACAAATCAGTCAATAACCATTTGGAAGGTAGTATGGAAATTCAGTATATTCACAACTTTCCCCCATGTGCAGTGATATAATCTACGTCAATGTTTGTTTGTTTGTTTGTTTTTAAGTTGGAATCTCACTCTGTCGCCAAGGCTGGAGTACAGTGGCACACTCACGGCCACCCCAGTGTCGACCTGCTGGGCTCAGGCGATCTGTTTGCCTCAGCCTTCCAAGTAGTACAAACTACAGGCTCACGCTACCACGCCCGACTAATTTTTTTGATTTATTGTAGAGATGAGGTCTCACCATGTTGCCCAGGCTGGTCTCGAACCCAAGGGCTCAGGCAATCTTCTCATCTCGTCTTCCCAAAGTGCTGGGATTACAAGCTTGAGCCACTGTGCCCAGACTGCATCAATGTTTTTTAAAGGCTACAGTGGTTTGACCAAATTAAGAAAGTTTTACTCTATAGGAAAAAAAAAGCAGACTATGAAGTTGTTTATATAGTTTTCTATGATTACATAGTTGTCAAACCTGTGCATAGAAAAATGACGAGGAAATAAACCAAAAGTCTAACAATTAGAAAAATAAACAACTTGGTATAGAAGAGGAACGAGTCATAATCACATAGGGCCCTATCATAACACAGTCTACTGTTTTTATCATGAAGTTTAGATAACTTCTGGATTAAAACATGTCTCTTCAAATGTAACAGCTGCTCACAGGCAAAGTCTGATTAACCAGCTGAGACAGCAGGGAATGTGCTAACCGTATCCCTCTAGAACTAGTATCATGAATAGATCTCTATTATACAATAACTTATAGAATATGGCAGACTGGCACAGTGGAATAATAATCGTGTCGGGAGGGAAAACATGTTTGTCCTGTGATGCTGAGCCTCAGTTTCCCCATATGTACTTGGGACCAAGAGGACAGTGAACTCTAAAGGGCCTCCCAGAACCAACATTCTCTGTTTTGATGGCTTTGATA
>CAUYQG010078274.1:0-5000 GCA_963574415.1 Tarsius wallacei | reverse complement strand
ACTAATTCTTCCTCAGACTTCATTAGTGTTGGCAAATTCTTCTACTTGGCACTTTCTCTCAGAACCAACAGTACCAAATAATAATACCAAAGTCTCTTGTGTCCTTAGAATCTCACGGAGGAGTTCTTTTTCCTACTGGAGCCATTTTATTTCAGGCTATCCCTAATTAAATTCAGTGTAGGCCGGGCTTGGTGGCTCAACCTGTAATACCAGCACTTTGGGAGGCCGAGGCAAGTGGATTGTCTGAACCCGTGGGTTTGAGACCAGCCCAGGCAACTTGGCGAGACCTTGTCTCTACAATAAATAGAAAATTAGCTGGGCGTGGTAGTGCGCGCTTATAGTTCCAGCTCCTTGGAAGACTGAGGCAGAAGGATCGCCGGAGCCCAGCAGGGCAGACACTGGAGTGGCCATGAACGTGCCAATGCACTCCAGCCTGGGTGACAGAGTGAGACTCCAACTCAAAACAAAACAAACTAGAGAAAGAACACGGCTTACTGGTGACATTTACACAGCAGTCCTTGATTGCTGCCAGGGTTAACTGCCACTCTTAGCCCCCAAGTCACTGTGGTCCTCCACTGAGAAACTCAGGGAACCCCTACTCCTCTGGCCCCCATGAAATATCCTGAAACCAAACTGGCAGAAAGGATCCCCTTTTTAGACCAATGAAACCAGAACACTTTAAGAACCTCAGGGTTTGCTTAGTCCCCTGTCCCCAACCCCTTTTAACAAGTGAGAAGACAGAGGTCTAGAAATGAGAAGTGATTTATTCAAGTTTGCTCTTTCTTTTACAAATTTAAAGCTGTCACAGAGGATATACTGACTTGAGTACCCAACCACAGGCAGGGCTGGCCAACGGGAACACCTAGAACCAGTACTCCAAGGCCCTCAGGGCCGCACCTGCCCCATCTCTCTAAGGCAGCCTGCAGTTTGGGTTCTCGAGCCACACCCAGGGACTAAGATCACAAGGAAAACAAACGATAGTTCTTATCCCCAAAGGCTGTGTGTCCTCTTAAGGAAAGGTTCTGCTCAGATTATGAATTCTGGAAACGCAAAGGCTGCTTAACTAGTTAACACCCGAGTGTCCCCATAGCACTGAGAGGTATCGCTTGGTGTAATATTTGTCTTTGTAATTTTAGAAAGATTACAATTCCCACTTCAAGAGGCAGAAGTTAAGTCTAATTCAACATGAAAAGTGTATGCGCTTGTGTGTGTATGTGTGTGTGTTTCTGGGTCCAAGTCTTTGTCTCTCACTAAATCTATTACACCTCATTTCTGCATGTCTGCACTGGAGACAAAAAGTGGCATTTTCTGGCCTCAGGTGGCTACATTTGTCCAGACAGTCTCCCAGCAAAGTTTTGCATACAATTTCGTCCTGCACTTGTACTCCTCTGTAAGAGATCCCTGTGTTTACCTTTCTTTGTCCTTAGAGAATGACTGAAGGAACAAATGAAACCGGACAGAATGAGTTCTGTGCCTGTTCAACTTGAGTTTTGATGAACTTATCTCTTTGCTGGCTTTGGAGAGCTGAGATCACACCATGTGTTGGGGTAGTTTCGAGAATATGAAGAATTCGACCCTTGGAAGGGCTAACTAAATGATTGCGATCCTGGGCTGCCTGTGAGTTTTATCCCCTGGGCCCAAATGCACTTTCTGAAGGCATTTGTTATCCAACTGAAATCAAACATATCCTTCAAAAAATACCATCAAATCATCTGGGGAAGAAATAAGAAAAGAACATTTATTTTAGCAATAAGATAATCTCTTCTGGGATTCATAACTGATTTGGTGGAAATGTTTCTATTTTAAATAAAGTTCACAACAGGATTAGAAGAATGGGGATTGATTTTCAGGGCCCTTTAGACCCGCTGACCTCACCATTTACTGAATATGATCTATCAGGACTCTTTCCCTTTGCACATGCTGATCCCTGTTCTTGGAGTGGCTTCTGCCTCTCTTTCTGAGAACTTTCTCCCTACTCACCTGTTAGGGCTCAGCTGGAACATCCCCCCTCCTCCTCATTCAAGGCTCACTTCACATGCCACTTCCTCCAGGAAGCCTTTCCTGATCCATCCCACCAGGGGTACACGCTCCCTCCTAGAACTCCCTAGCATGTCATGTTTCCCTGTGACACTTTCATTTCCTCCTGCATTTTAATAAATGTGTGCTTGTCTGAGCTCCTACTCCCACTGCTCCTTAGTACATTTCAAGGGCAGAGACCTGATCTCTTTCATTTGTGTATTCACCGTGCCCAGTCAGGAATCAGTGTACCATAGATGCTCAACACATGTTGAATTGCTTTGCCGTGCCCACTTCCCCACCTTCTCACTGTGCACAGGGTCATCCCTCTCCTGTGTGGGCACTCACAGCCTTCTTTATAGCTCTCTCTGGGTCTTTACTGAGCTTGCCCTGGGAGACTGTGATAAATATGTGAGCAGGGATTTTGTCTCATTTATTTTGTTTTCATTTTCGTTGGCCTTGCAAGACTCACACAGCTCAATATGGCACACATTGGATGGATGGATGAACTGACAAATCACTTTGAGGAAAATCTCTTTGGTTCATCTGATTTCTTGCTAACAAATTGCCTCCTAGCATTCCTGTGTGTACACGGCCAGGTATCTAACGGCACTGAAAGAATATAGAGCTGCAATGTGTTTTAAAAGATGAAAACTCCGAGTAAAAATGTAGCCTGTGAATCAGCGTCCTCTTGGCAATCAAAGGGAGTTATGTTCCTAATATCTCACATTCCTAATCATCTTTTACATTTATTTAGCACTCACAGTGTGTCCAGACAATTTGCTAAGGGCTTTACGTATACCACCATAAAGTGCCTTGGAGGTAGAGATTCATTTTACAGATGAGAAAACCGAGGCAAAGAGACAAATTAGTTTACTCTAGGTCATCTGGCTAGCAGCAGAGGCAAGTATTCAAGCCTGAGTCAATGTTATTCCATATACCTCTGAAGGAACACAGAAACTTTGTCCAAGGTACATGTTGACTGTTCTGTAATTCAACATTCGTTGAGTGTCTGTGGTACACTGATTCCTGACTGGGCACTGTGAATACACAAATCAAAAAGATCAGGTTTCTGCCCTTGAAGTTTTCTAAGGAGCAGTGGGAGCAGGAGCTCAGACAAGCACACAATTAAGTAGAAAGCAGGAGGAAGTGAAAGTGTCATAGGGAGACATGGCATGCTACAGGGGTTCTAGTAGTGAATGCATACCATCTGGTGGGATGGATCAGGAAAGGCTTCCGGGAGGAAGTGGCATGTGAAGTGAGACTTGAAGGATGAGGAGGCTATAAACAGATCTGTGGGGAGAGATCCAGATAGAGACTAAGGAGAAGGAAACCTGTGGAATTGGGAAGGGGGTGGGGGGCTCAGAGGGAAGGCGGGTCCAGCACTGGGAGGCCAAGGGCTGTTTGCCTGGAGGTTGTGGCCAATCTGGTAAGCAGAGCCAGGGGCTGTTATCACTTAGCAAGGCAAACTACTATTTCCACTAGTAGTGGGTTCAAAGATCCAACTACTAGTCTAATACCTCTGATAGACTAGTTCCAACTTGTGCCTCCTCTCCAAAGTTTCTGTCTTCACTGTCGCTTTGTGACAATACTCTACTCCACCAGCCCCCATGTCCTCTGCATCCCCCCACCCCACTGCCTTTTAATTTTTTTTTTTTTTTGAGTTGGAGTTTCACTCTGTCACCCAAGCTAGAGTGCAGTGGCATGCTCACGCCACCACAACCTTGACCTGCTGGGCTCAGGTGATCCTTCCACCTCAGCCTTCTAAGTAGCTGGAACTGCAAGCAAGCTCTACCACTCCCAGCTTTTTTTTTTTTTTTTTTTTGGATTTATTGTAGAGACAGGTCTCAACAAGTTGCCCAGGTTGGTTTCGAACCCCTGAGCTCAGGCAGTCCTCTCTCCTTGGCCTCCCAAAGTGCTGGGATTACAGGCTTGAGCCACTGTGCCTGGCTTGCCTTTTAATTTTGATTTGAGAGTTCTGTGGGAATTCCTTCTCACCCTTCATAAAGCTGGAGGTGGTTGGTCACTTGTTTCTCGGTCACCCCTGCTGGGAGCCTCCCACCTGGCGTGTTTGCTCCCTGTCCCAGTTCTGGGATCATCCTCTGAGCTTTCCCTAGGTGATCCTCCACACCTTGATAGCACTCAGCCATGGAGACCTGAGTTTTAAACAGCACACAAATGGTCCTTTGGGCCTCGCTAGGTAAACAGGATTAAAAGCTCATTGTCTATAAAAGTCCGGAAAACTCACTCTGAGAATCCACTTAATGGTTTTAAAGTGAAGCGCTGCCCGGGGGTTCCATCTGGAAGGTGTTCAAGGGAAGGGGATCAGGTCTGTCATTCCCATCACAGAAACCCTCCGCCTCTGCCTAAACTCATCCAGGTTACCTTCCAGCAAGGTCTGGGGAAGCATCCTATCCCTTCAGCAAGGAGCCTTGACCCCTTCCTTCTTTCCCTGGGTTGCCCGCAGAGGTAAGTCCAAACTCCTGGAGAAGCTCAGACCACATGTCAGGAGTTTGGTACAGCCACTTCTTTGTCCTGTGGCTTCTGCTGCCTCATACCTTTCTTCCTGTGGCTTAAAAAGATTGCGCACAGCCCGGTGTAGTGGCTCATGCCTGTATTCCCAGCACTTTGGGAGGCTGAGGAGAGAGGATTGTCTGGGTCCAGGGGTTTGAGACCTGTCTGGGCAACTTGGTGAAATCTTGTCTCCACAATAAAGCAAAAATTAGCCGGGTGTAATGGTATGTGCCTGTAGTTCCAGCTACTTGAAAGACTGAGGCAGAAGGATCACCTAAGCCCAGCAGGTCGAGGCTGTGGTGGCCATGTGAGTGCCACTGCACTCCAGCCGGGACAACAGAGTAAAACTCAGACTAAAAAAAAAAAAAAATAGATTGTGCAGAAACCCAAACCTTTTTCTCCCAGTAAAGTCCTTTCCAAGTACCTTTCCAATAAGTGTTGAGCTTCATTCTTGAGCTCGACCTCTTATT
>CAUYQG010078266.1:0-25427 GCA_963574415.1 Tarsius wallacei | reverse complement strand
AATGTATTATCAGCTGAACAACACTACAAAAAATACATTTATTCAGGCAGGTAAAGAAATGACATGAGTTGAATAAGAATTGACTTTTAAAAAGGAAAGAGCTGGAGTTAGGTGGTATCTCCGTGTAGTTTTAATTTGCATTTCTTTGATGACTAGTGAGGCTAAACATTTTTTCATGTATATGTTGGCTGCTCATATGTCTTCTTTTGAGAACTGTCTATTCATATCTTTTGCCCACTTTGTAATGGGACTATTTGTTTTTTTTCTTTTCAGCATGTTTGAGTTCCTTGTAGAACCTAGATGTTAGGCCTTTGTCAGACAAACAGTTAGCAAATATTTTTTCCCAGTCTGTGGGATGTCTCCCTGCTCTCTTAATGGTTTCCTTGGCTTTGCAGAAGCTTGTCAGTTTGATGAGGTCCCACTTGTCTATCTTATGTCTATGGCATGGGCACTTGGGGTTTTGATCAGGAATTGGCTGCCAGTTCCAATTTCCATAGGAGTGTCTCCTGCATCTTATAGTTTGAGATTTTGCATTTAGGTCTCTGATCCACTTAGAGTTGATTTTTGTGTATGGGGATAGGTAGGAGTCCTGTTTCAATCTTCTACATGTGGTCAGCTAGTTTTCCCAGCACCATTTACTGAATAAGTTCACCTCTCCCCGGTGGTTGGTGGTGAAGGCTTTGTTGAAGATGAGTTAGTTAAGAAATTGAGGTTTTGCTTCTGGAATCTCAATTCTATTCCATTGGCCTATATGCTCGTTCGTGTATAAATGTCAGGTTGTTTTGATTCTTGTCGCTTTGTAGTAAAATTTAAAGTCTGGGAGTTTGATACCTCCTGCTTTTTCTCTTTTTTTTTTCCTGAGAATTGTTTTGGCTATTTGTGATCATTTATGCTTCCATATGAATTTCTCTATTGTTGTTTCTAGGTCTGAGAAGAATGTTGCTGGTAATTTGATGGGTATTGCATTAAAGCTGTAGATTGCCTTAGGTAGAATGGACATCTTAACAATGTTGATTCTTCCAATCCATGAGCATGGAATATTTTTCCACTTGTTTGTGCCATCTTTGATTTCTTTGAACAGTGTTTTGTAGTTTTCATTGTAGAGATCTTTCACGTCTCTGGTTAGGAAGATACCAAGGTGTTTCTTTTTTGTGTGTGGCTATTGTGAATGGGATTGCGCTTTTTATTTGGGTTTCTTATTGGTGTATAGAAATGCGGTTGTCTTTTGCACATTTATTTTATACACTGAGACTTTACCAAAGCCTTTTATTATTGTACCCCACAATTTTAAAATAAAAAATTTAAAGGTGAAGCCGGGCTCGGTGGCTCAGCCTGTAATCCCACGCTTTGGGAGGCTGAGGGGAGCGTATTGCCTGAGCCCGCGGGTTCGAGACTCGCCTGGGCAACTTGGCGAGACCTCATCTCTACAATAAATCAAAAATTAGCCGGGCATGGTAGCGCGCGCCTGTAGTTCCAGCTACTCGGAAGGCTGAGGCGGAAGGATCGCCGGAGCCCAACAGGTCTTGGAAGGCTGAGGTGGAAGGATCGCCGGAGCCCAGCAGGTCAAGTCTGTGGTGGCCGGGAGTGGCCACTGCACTCCAGTCTGGGCGACAGAGTGAGACTCCAACTCAAAAAAAATTAAAAATTAAAATTAAAAATAAAAACAAAAGAGCAATGAATATTTGGGGAAGTATTTTCAAATTTTCTTCTCATATTTTATGTATCTTTAATAGACATTTGAGTGCTTAAAGAAAAAATACTAACAATATATTTTGGAGTTAATCCATGGTATAAAATAGCACAAGACTGAAGGAGAAATTGAATTTGGTCTATGTAAAGATTGTTATTCTGTATATGAGGTGATATGCTGTTTTAAGAAGGAAACTGTGATATGTTAAAAATTTATTCTGTAACTTTTTGGAGCAATGATTTTAAATTCAAAAAACAGCAAAGAAAGATTTGGGTGAGGTATAAAACATAAAAACAAATCAGAAAAATATTCTATTAAATCAAACAGAAAGAAGAAATAGTGTTTTAAAAAGCAAACAAAAAGATGATAGATCAAATCAATTTATATCAATATTCACATTAATATAGTCAAAAAACACCAATTAGAAGGCGTAGATTAGTGGTCCTCAACCTTTTTAGCAAGCAGTGACTGGTTTCTTGGAAAATAATTTTTCCACAGACCAGGGTTGGGGGCAGGGGATGGTCTCGGGGTGATTCAGGTACATTTACTGTGTACTTTATTTATTTTATTATTACATTGTAATATATAATGAAATAATTATACAGATCACCATTAAAAAAAGAGGCACAGGCAGAAGTGGTAAATAAATAATGGGCAGGCCACAGGTGTACTTAAATAGGTGTTGAATTCTGACTTAAAGCCTGCCATTAGATGCAGCTGTACAAGCAAAGCACATCAACTCACTGATAGGGTTTTGATATAAGTCTGCAAGCAATAGATTTATTATGGTATCTGTGCAGCCAAACCTCACTGTGTTAATCTGTGTTTGCGGCAGCTCCCCAGTGCTAGCATCAGTGCCTCAACTCCACCTCAAATCATCAGGCATTAGATTCTTGTTAAGCCTATGCAATCTAGATCCCTCACATGCACAGTTCACAATATGGTTCCCACTATGAGAATCTGAAGTCATTGCTGATCTGCCAGGAGGAGCTCAAGCAGTAATGCAAGCAATGGGGAATGATCGTAAATACAAAGAAGCTTCAATGGCTTGCCAGATGCTCACCTCCTGCTGTGCTCCCCAGTTCCTAATAGGCTACAGGCTGGTACCAGTCCATGATGCATGAGTTGGGAACCCCTGTCATAGATTGCCAGATTAAATAAAAATAATACCTTCTATTATATGCAGGGTACCATAAAACCACTTTAAACATGAAGACAATTCAGAAGTAAATAGATGGGAAAACATATACTAGCTACATTAGTCAAAATAAAGTTGGACGGATGTACGATAAGAAACAATCTGACTATGGGAAAGAAATTTCCACTCATTTACTGTGCCTTACTCATTTTTTTTTTTCCTAATAAATTGGGATAGCTATAGAAAGCATTTCATTAATGGCCTAAATTAAAGTAGTGGTTGTTTTCTTGCTTAGGCTTACTCCTCATTTAAAAAAAAACACAAATTAATAAACAAAGTGTTAACAATTCATTTGAGAGATGCAAGCCGAAGATAATGGCAGTTATAAAGGGAAGGATTGAAACAAGAAAATCTATGAAGAAGTGTGATATGTTATCATGCTGTCTATCTCAAGGCATTGACAAAGCCAGTGGATTTGCAGACAAATTTGTTGTGAACTAGTTGAAATGAGGAATAGTCCCACTGCTCAGATAGGAGAGAAAGATGAAAACATTTTTCTTCCTGGTTCTTTCTTATCTTCTCCTTCCCATTGCTTACGGTGCATCCTAAGTTGAAACTATCTCCTCAACTTTTTGATGTTGGAAGCTCATGAAGTTAAATTTCAAACATCACAGAGTGTTTATTTTTCTGAAGTCCAAAATATAAAGGACTATCCTGCATCAGTGAGGTGGAAGCCATGATCAAGAAAGAAGACCATATTTGGGGATGGCTGAGAAGATGCACAAGATTTGTGAATACTGTATTTTCCAGTTTTACATACTTTTTTGTTTTCCTCTATTTCGAAAGCTCAATATTTCTGTTTACTGTATTTATCAATCAAGTAATCATATTGGAACTATTGTTCTTAAAATGCTTTTACTCCTCACAGCAGCATGTTACTTCTAAATGGAAGGTGGGCAATACACAAAATACAGTTTTGAGTAAGTAAAAACAATATTGCATTTAGAACTGAGGGAGATAGAGAAAAATATATGTTTACATATTGTTCCATTTAGAAGAACTGAGTTTTTTATTTTAGTTGTTGCTCGATGCAATTATTTTTCCTCTTTATTTTCAATTCTACACTTTTTAATTAATGAGGAAAAAATTTAATGCTATCTCTGAAGTGGATTAGTTTTCTTCTGAGCAAATCATTTAGTCACTTGATATTCTATCATATGGAGAGATTTATGTGACAACACATTTTTTTAAAAAAACAAGTGACTGACATAAAGAAAGTTAAGTGGAATATTGGTGTTGAACAAGACATTTAATTTCTCCTCTATGTGAAGAAATTTTAGTGTTGGCTGGGTTTCTGCAAAGTAAATGTGAAAGATAAAATAAGTATATTCCTTTTTTGATTTTCAGCCAAAAAATGTCAAAAGAGCAGCATTTCTTTTTTATTTATTTGTCTGCTTGGTTCTAAGGGCTATAGTTTAAAAATTCCAGTATAAAGGAAGAGAGAGACCAAACATTTTTGACATTCAGAATGAGTTAGTGCAAGCACATGCAAATTACAGCAAGAGAAGAGATTAAATATGGAATGTATTGATAGTTATTTTCTGAAAATTTTACAGCTTGGTCTGTTGAACTTTAAACAGTGTGTCATATAAGCAGTTTAAGACTTGTATAAGAAAATAAAATAATCTGGACCAATACTTGAGCTCAATAAAAGTAAAAGCATTGGTCCAGCACGATTACTCATACCTATCATCCCAGAACTTTGGGAGACTGAGCCCAGGAGTTTCAGGCCGCAGTGAGACATGATCACATCAACACACTCCAGTCTGGGTGACAAAGGGAGACTCAGTCTCTAAAAAATAAATAATTTAATTAAAAACATTACACTGCACCTATTTTACTCTTCTGATATTTCTATGTAATTTCTATAGAGTTTAATTTTATTAGGAGCTTGAATATAAAAACAACAAAGTTAATATTTTTAGCTTCCCAAATTTTTTCACGGATTAACAACTTGACTCTGACTTATTTAAAACAGTTATACAGGTCAAATAATTATTTTTAAAAAAATCTTAAGGTGGCTGAATTTTTATATGTAACAGAAAGAAATCCTAATAATCATCGGTGTGATTAAAAAAAAAAAAAGAGTAGGCCTAAACTGCCAAAACATTTGACTCATTTCAAAAAGTGCCATATAAACATGACTTTCACATATGAAAGCAAATTTCCCAATTCTCTCAATGTTTTCCATAAGGTAATACACTGACTTTTACAATAAAATAAATAACACAAATAAAAAGAAATGTAATATAGCATGCGTCGGGTACTTCAGGGTATGCTTGGATTCTCACAGACAGCAGAAAAATACTTTAAAAAATCAATTCAACTGAGGCGGAAGGATCGTTGGAGCCCAGCAGGTCAAGGCTGCAGCGGCCAGGAGCGGCCACTGCACTCCAGTCTGGGCGACAGAGTGAGACTTCAACTCAAAAAACAAAACAAAACAAAAAAAAACCAATTCAAGTTAAATGAATAAAACCTGCTTATTTATTTATTTATTTCCATTTGATGTGTGATTTTGAGTTGTCTGAGTTGGAGACTTGTATGATCTCTCCTCTTTCTCAGTTCTTTTTCCAATTAGTTAGTCATACTTTGATTTGACTTCAGAATTGTCATTCAAATCGACTTACTTCTCTCCATTTGTAACCACTTCCCAGAGTCTCATCACCCCTCTCCCACACTCCCTCCCCCCGCAGAAGTATTCCTGTTCAGCTCCTTGTGTTCAATGTGATTCACAACATCCAATTTAATACACTGTAACCTGATGCTGGTTTTATCACACTTTTTGATCTCATAAGTCTTCTTTAGATTGTCAGAATTCATTGAAGTCTTCCCAACATTTTGTGGGACTATATGTATCAATATTTATGATATTAGATATTAAAACTAAAAAAAGCATTTAGTTATTAATTTAAAATAATGGCCAAACTGGGTGGCTAATGCCTGCAATCCCAGCACTTTGGGAAGGTGAAGTGGAAGGATTGCTTTGAGGCCAGGAGTTCAAGATCAGCCTGGGCTACATAGCAGGACCTTCTCCCTACAAAAAAAAAAAAAAAAAAAAAAAACACAAAAAACAAAACAAAATAATTAGCCAGATGTGGTGGCACGTGCCCATAGTCCCAGCTACTTGAGAAGCTGAAAAATTGCCTGAGCCCAGGAAGTTGAGGCTGTAGTGATAAATATATTCGATGCAAACATATACATACATATGTAAAATGTAAAATAAAACCTTTATTTTTAAATTAGAAAACATAGGAAGGAGTATGGCTATAGTTGTATACTTTTCCAAATCTACTTTAAAATCTAGCTTAATACGTGAAAGCTACATTCTCATATATAATTTTGCATTTACTCTGTTGCAATGGGGTGTTTTAGTTGAAACGTGAAAAAAAAAATCCACTCTCAAGTAGGCATGTTGTTGGTGGATTAGCCAGGCTTCTCCAGAAAAACAAAGCTAGTAGGAGATACATAGGCTCACGTGATTACAGAAGTTGAGAAATCCCAAGATCTGTAGTCAGCAAGTCAGAGACCCAGGAAAGCTGATGGTGCAAAGGCAGGGTGAGTAAATTCTGTCCCAGCAGGAAACTGTCCCAGAGTAAATGAATTCTCCTCTATTCTACCTTTTTTTTTTTTTTTTTCCATTAAGGCTTTCTGTGGATTGAATATGGCCCACTCACACTGGGAAGGGCAATCTGCTTTACTCAGTCTACCTTTTTATATGTCAGTCTCATCCAAAAACACACCCACCAACACACCTAGAATAAGATTTAAGCAAATATCTGAACATATATGCTACTCATTTAAAAAAAGTAAATTGGCCGGACTCGGTGGCTCAGCCTGTAACCCCAGTACTTTGGCAGGCTGAGGCGAGTGGATTGCCTGAGCCCGCGGGTTCGAGACAAGCCCTGGTGACTTGGCGAGACCTCGTCTCTACAATAAAATAAAAAATTAGCGGGCACAGTTGCACACGCCTGTAGTTCCAGCTAGTTGGAAGGCTGAGGCGGAAGGATCACCTGCACCCAGCAGGCCGAGGCTTCAGTGACCGTGAGCGTGCTACTGCACTCCAGCCTGGGCAGCAGTGAGACTCCAACTCAAAAAATAAATAAATAAATAAATAAATAAATAAATAAATAAAATTTAAACAGTAAATTAAGGTAAGAGCATCTAATAGAAGACAATTCGTATAACAGATTTGGGAGCAATACTGAATGAAAAGGTAATACAAGCATCTATTTTATAAATATAGATGGAAGTAATTAAGACTCAATAAATATTACTTATAATAATAGCTCAGTAAATAAACAAGAATTCAAACAAATTATTTAACACTACAAAAAACATGTTTCCAACTTTAGATGTGAAGTGGAATAGTTTACTAAATGCTACAGTGAATTTTTTTTAAAACTAGTATTTAATATAGCATATATATTCCAATACATCTATATGCTTATGCCCGAATCATTGTCAAATGAGTCACTTATGTAGTCAGATAACATAACAAAATCAATTTCTAAAATAGCAGTAAAAATATATGGAAAATAACAATAAATAAGTAGTAAGGATTTCAAGTAAGTAGTTCATAAGTGAAGCAGATTGAAGGATACACTCTGAGAGTCACCAATTAATGTCCTCATTGAGAAGCTTTAAGCTTCACCATCGAAGTTGACCATCAAGTTTTACAACAGTATGGCTAGCTAGAAAAGGGGGACCTTTCAAAACAATGGACAGATAGAAATAGCTACCTGACTTGGAAGGTTTGCAATTTAATGTTTTAGAGAGTATTTTTTTTTCTGATGGTAAGAGGCAATGCAAAACAACTAAGATATTTTAAAATGTTGTTAGTATAGGAATCAGCTGTGGGGATCTTTAATTTTACCGGTTACTTATTCTTAAATTAATATATCTTATTTTTAAAACAATGTTTGCACAAATTAAGCAGATAATATAGAGTTATCTAATATATCCTCTCTCCCCCCTTACAGTTTTTGCTATTGACATTTTACATCAGTGTGATATATTTGTTACAATCAATAAATCAATATTGACATATTGTTAGTAACTGAAGTTTGTGTTTACATTAGATTACACTCATTGTCTTGTACAGTTTAATGGGTTTTGAGAAATGTACAATGTCATGTATCTACCATTATGCTATCGCACAGAATAGTTTCACTTCCCTAAAACGCCTTTGTTCTCTACGACTCATTCCTCTCTTCTGCCTAACTCCTGAAAACTATTGAACCTTATACTTTCCCATAGATTTGTTTTTTTTTAATGGCATATAATTGAAATCATACAGATTCTTTCATTAAACAATATACACTTAAGGTTCCTTCATGGCTTCGTGGGGAATGATAGATTACTTCTTTTCATGGTTGAATAATATTTCACTATATGAATATGCTGCAACTTGGTTGCGTTCGTTTTTGACATTTATTAATAAGGTTGCTACAAACATTGGTGTGCAATTTGTTGTGAACATAAATTTTTAACTAATTTAGGTATATAAGTAACACAATTCTTGGATTAAATGATAGGACCATATTTAACTCAGAAGAAAAAAATGACCATCTTCCATTTGCAATTCACCAACAATGAAAACTCCCATTGCTGGGCATTTTTTACTAACATTGGTTTGTTTTTGGTTTTTAGCCATTCTAACATGTATGCAAAGCTATTTCATTGTTGTTTTAACTTTCAACTTCCTAGTGACATATAATATTCAGCATCTTTTCATATTTTTATTAGCTTTTTTAGATCTTATTTGGTGAAGTGTCTGTTCAGATCTTATGCCCACTTTTAATTGAGTTGTTTTCTTATTGCTGAGTTTTAAGAGTTCTTTGACTATTTAAGATGCTAGTCTTTTACAGATATGTGTTTTACAAATATATTCTTCCAGTCTGTGGCTTCTTTTTTCATTCTCTTAATGTGCATTTTTTAATAATATAGAATAAGTTGGAGTTACAGTCAGCTATGAGAATCATGGAAATTTTGACAGTGCTCTCTCAATGTTTAAAGTAGTTTGTGGGAAGATTAGCAAATTAATTTATATCACCTCTGATTTGACTAATATAAGCAATACAATTTTATCTTGTTAACTCTTCTCTTATTTTACAACAATGTGGAGTAAGTTGTTATTTCAGAATTTTCTAGGTGTTTTATATAAGTTATCTAGTTTATTCTTCATTATACCTATATGCAGCAAGGTCTATTAGTTTCATTTTATGAGTGGCTCAGGTTCACTTAGATATATTGCAGTTTTATTTCAAACTTAGATCTCACTGAATTTAAATCTTAGTTTATCTTGGATTATACAATATTCTTCACAGATATATTATGAGAACATATAACAATTTAGTTATTTTTATTTATATTTAAATACAGACATCTATCCCAATAAATTATGTGATTGAGATACATGGTAATCATTATAGAATTAAGCAGAAAAAGTCAACATTTCTATTTTTTTATACAGAAAAAAGTTAATACAAACTAAAAATAACTTTCATTAAATGTATGACTGCTATGGAGTTTCATAGGGTAGGAAGTGCATAGGCAATATCTGTAGTCCCATAGTGTTGCTTGTGGGCTTAATTATTTTCTCAATTATTTGCATAAGGGAACAGTATCATTTGTAATATATTTTTTAGCCCATTTTTGTTTCAGGTTACTGATAATACCAAAAGGTATATTTCAGATTTTTGTTCAATACTAATCAAATATAAAGGTCCAAAATTGTATGTATTTTTGTCCAGTTATGTTTCCTCATTCAATAACACTAAATTTTTATATATTCAGAAATGTAATTTGATTGATCAGGTTTATATAAATAAAATAATCCACTTATAATTTAATCCTATAACCCTATTTTGGAAGAACCTTTATAAGTTTTTATAACAAATCTGTCCTGTCTTATAATAGGAACAGAAAGATTCTTAGAATGTATGTTCTAAGAGTTTCTACGAAATTCTTTCTCTTTTCCCCTTTGCCTAGCTTACACAAGTGATCTTTCAAGTGTTCATTCAAAGATATTCTTTGCCTATCAATACAGATTAGATATTGCTCCTATGTGTTTCAGTAATATCAAAGAAATACTTTATTTTCCTGTTTGTTTTTCTGTATTCTCCTATAGAGGGTGCAATAGGGTTGCTTGTTTACAATAGGTGCCTAAAGCATTCTCTTTAAATACAAGAAGAAAATATGAAGACTTGTATTTCTACCTATTTTTATCTTTAAAAGTTCAATTCAGATTTGATATGCTCATTTGATAAGTATTCTGTTAGCAGTATATAGGTATAATAAGTTTCATAGTTGATATAGTTAACATGCTACCAATATCCAGTTCTTCTTAATGTACAGCACTAAAAAAAGTTTTACTATCACTGTTTACAACAAAAAAATCAACAAACTTCAAGTCTACAAATTTACTTAAACTCATCAAAGAGTCACGTTAACAGGAAAAGCAACTAGATACAAATTTAAGGACAGAGAGATTAAGATGGAAGAAAAAGAACCCTTGCTTATTACATCAGATGTAACCAGGCATGGATAAAAGGAAATCAGACTAAAACAGTTAATGAATTGGCAGCTGCCAAATGTGGACTGTAAAGAATGGAATATGGGAGTATGGGAGATATACAATGAGTTAAACATCTTCTTGTAAACATTTTTTAATGCACCTTCCTAATGACCAATTTTTAAAAACAAAGTTCCGGCAAAGCATTCCTCATAGTGTAGCCTAAGACTGGTGAATTTCAGCCATGGCAGGAGGAGTACAAATCCTTATACAAAACTTTCTTATCTATATTTTTCATGGAACATAGCCTTAATTTGTAGCTTAAAAAGCAAAAAACAGATATGCATGTGTCACTTTTGACAATATATTGAAGTTGGGGAAAAAATTGAAAAAAAAGAAAAACCCAGAAACTCTAACCCTGAGAGAGAAGTAAGAATACATCATTCGGGGCCCATTACTGCACCTGTAAGAAGCATTTATACACACTATAGAAAGAAAAATGAAAACTTTCAACAGCACACTAATCACAACTTCAGGTGAGAAAATTATTGTACATTCAAAAGAGGGAAATAGAAATTTTCCACACAAGAAGCAGAAGAGTAAATATGGTTTTCCTTATTTCCCCCCTTAACTACAACTAAAAACCCTGTGTATTTTATATAAAATAAATCCAAGAAGAACTTGAAAGGAGAGAAGAAATATTATATAATCATAAGATGATCAATTATCTAAGAAGTCATAACAATATTAAATGTATGTGCACCTAACAATAGAACTTCAAAATATATGAACAAATATGTATTAAACATAATTAGAAATGTAGGGACACTCTTCTTATACAAGATAGAAAATGTAGAATAAGGATAAACCGGTAAGGTTATAGAATATCTAAAAACCACTATATAGCAAATTGACATAATTGATGTTTGTAGAATATTCAATTTAACAACAGTTGATCGTATACATTATTTTCAATATGTTCAATGATTTGAATGTGTTTCATATAAATGCATCAATAATCATATTCTAGCTCATCCAAAAAAATGTTTTAACGCATCAAATAGAATAGAAATCATACAAGCTATGTCCTCACAATAAGTGGGAAAAAAACTTCAAATATTTGGAAATTAAGCAACAGTTATAAATAATGCAAAATAAAAAATAATTGTTACATGTAAATACAACACTATCATAAATGTATAACAAAATTACACCACACAGGGGAAGGAAGAAAATAATTAATCTAAGTAACTTTTTAAATTGGTATTTAGAAATAATACTTAGGGCTATAGAAATAAAAAAATAGGAACTGTACACAAATATGACATTGTATTTAACAAATTGGTAAATAATTTTGAAACTACTTGTAATACATGCTAAGGTTGCATAAGAAATATATTGCAAATAAAGAAATTGATTTCTTACACATGGAGAAATAGGAAAAGGAAGAAGGATAGATTGAAAGTTGTGGTATTGGACTGATATTAGAAGTATCAGTATGAACTCATGGTTTGTAAAAATAGATTAGATAGATGATGGTTGGAATAGATGATGGTTGGAGAGGGAGAGAGTAAAAGGGGGAGAGAGAGAGCTAGAGAAAGAATATGTGTATACATTGGTTAGTATACATATTTTTATTTCTCAGGGTCTAGGAGCAATGGCATCCTAGTAACAATGAGCATATTTACTGCTGAAATCTTGATGTCTAAATACCACTCTTCGGTAGAAGATACAAAAGCTCCTTAGAAAACTGATAAATCACAGTACTGGGGCTAGGATAATACAAAATAAGCTTAGAGTGTCTGTCTTGTACTAGGAAGGAGTAAAAAAAGTTTGGGGGTATGTTGAAAAGGAACTAGAGTAAACCAGAAAGAACTCCTGACCACTAAAGCTGGAACAATTTAGGTAACAAAATAAATTATTATCACATTGTAATATAACCCAAGTATAAAATATCAATGTGTCATTGATAAAAATAATTGAATAAATATATAGATAGAAGAGAAGGTATTGCTGATTCTTATAGGACACTCTAATTAATACACACATAATGATGAAGAAAAATAAAATCGCAATTAAAATACCTTCATAATAATTTTTACAGGCAAGATACACCAATGGAAGCTAACACTTTTATGCAAATATTTGGGGGAAAAGATGATACCTGCACAGTCTCAAAGTATGTACCTCAAGAAGTTCATTAATTACAAATTTTAAAATGGAGACTTTATAGTTTAGAACTCAGCAGACATCACCTTCCAAAAATGATCAAATTAACATCAATCATAGAAAGACATATTTATATTATATAATCCCTATCGCATCCCTTTTGTGCTACTTTTGTCAAAAACAAAGAACCGCAATAAAATAATAAGAAAATATAAGACAATTCAACTGAAGTACATTCTAGAAAATAGCCTCTGATATGCTATACAAGTAGCCAAGTTATGAAAGACTAAGAGAGACTGAAAATGTCACAGAAAAGGATGCAAAGAAGATAGGCACTGACTGGGCGCTATAATCCCTTGCCTTGGGTGGCCGAGGCAAGAGGCTTGCCTGAGCCCAGTGTTTGAGACCAGCCTGGGCAACATGGCAAGACATATTTCAACAATAAATTTAAAAATCAGCCATGCATGGCGGTGCATGCCTATGGTTCCAGCTACTTGGAAGGCTGAGGCAGAAGGATCGCCTGAGCCCAGCAGGTCAAGGCTGTGGTGGCTGTGATCATGCCACTGCATTTCAGTATGGGTGACATTGAGAATGTGACACACACACACACACACACAAAGATAGGCTTCTAAATTCAATGTGGAATTATGGACTGATCATGAAACAGGAAAAAAGACTTAGTGGAAAATCTGGCAAAATTTAAGTAAAGTCTGTCTTATAATTATTAGTATTGAATTGATTAAAATGTTTTACTTTAATAATTGTATTACTGTTATGTAGCATGTTAACATCAAGGATGTTTAAGTGAAGGGCATTAGAGAACAATGTGATATTTTGGAAATTATTTTATAAATCTAAAATAATGTCAAAATAAACATCTTTATTTAAAATTGTTATTGAATTCTATGATAAATCATTTGTGTGTTTTTCTGTACTGAAAAAGAAGTGTTCTGAACTGTCCACCTTATCTGTAATAAATAAATGCCAATAATATGTCACATAAAATGTTCCAAATTAATCCTTTCAGGTAAGTGTATTGCTAAAAAAATGAATAAAAAAGTAATTGCTTTTGGAAAAAAATGTTTTTTTAAAGAACATTTATTTTTAAATGTTTGCAAATGTTTTCATTACTATGTGATTTATGTGCCAAAAATTAAACAAGGGTGCCATCTATAACATGCTACCACATTGGCACATTTTACAACTAAACTGGGGAATGCAATTTATTAACCTTTAAAAAATATTATTGAAAGAAAATTTATTTGGCTTTATATCATTTTTTAAAAAATTATGTATACTATATCCTTTGGATGTCTTGACAGAAAACTAGCAGATAACATCAAAGGCAGAAATGTATTAGATAAAAATTATAAATTCCATTACTTCAGAATTGAATGTGACTAATGTGAAGAATTGATAAAGAAGATTTATATTTAGTCATTGAAAGTAATCATACATTGTTTCCATTAGGGTGCATTTATCTTTTCTTAGTAAAATTTTTTTTCTGAAAGTCATTAAAATGAATATTTTAAATTAATAAGTTTACATTAAAATTCTATAATCTTTATGTCATAAGATTTAAATATATTTTATATGATCATAAAAATTCAGTAAATTATTTACATTTTAAAATTTTATTAATAGTATTTTATAAGAATAAAGCATTTATAAATGAATAAAATAGGTTTATTAATATTTTTTAACTTCAATGTATAGTTTTAATTTTAAATGTTGTGATATTACTATACGATTGCCATTAGTAATGCTAATATAACTACAGACCTATACATGGATTAATTGTAAATAAAATACAGATTTGGGATTAACAATAAAAACGTTTCAGATTTATTGTCTTAATAGATTATATATATCTTTAGGGCAATCGTCATGACTTGTTCCCTGCTGAGCCCTAAAAAGACTAGTCCAGGTTTTGGAACTTAGTAAGTTCAGAATGAAGTTTTATAGGAAAGGGTGACTGCCTTAATATTGAATGAATGAGAAGCAGCCATTCATATTACAAATGAAAAAAGAAATCTAGGATTTCTGAGTTTGTTGGTGCTAAATCTTCAGGAACCTCGATAGAGCTTCTCAATTATTCCATTTTCTTCTTCCATTGATGTCAAGATAGTTAGAAAATTGTGCTTGCTTTGGCATAGAAAGAAATGTTAAAGAGTAAGATAATTCAAACACAAAAAGTCTAGAGATTGATTTCTGTTAATTCTTCATACAGAGAGTCTGTCAAAAATGTGATTAAGAATTTACAAATCATGAAGAGCAAGGCTGCTTGTATGCTTTCTCTTGGTGCATAATAGATGGACTATAACGAAATTTATCTTGGACTCCAAAGGTCTGTTATTATGATAAAATATCCTGAAGAAGTGTTGACAGTAAGAATAGGAATAATGTGCTATTATCTGAGCTTTAACAAAAATTCATCAACTATATCAAGAGCTACCTATCAAGTTGGAGATAGAATAATTATATTTTATAGGCATACATAAATCACAATAAAAGGTGTTTGTACATAAATTGAATTTTGTATTATAACAGCTGTTTCAGAAGTCTAATCATATTTCTAACATTTGCTAATTATAGAAGTTAACGTATAGTTTTTTTGATCATCAAAATATAATTGCAAATTCTTCAGTTCCTCTTAAATTGTACATTTAGAGAAAACATGAAGGCCCTGAGAGCTCTTGCTCTCTTTTCATGGACAACAGCCTCAATCCTATAATCTTGCAAAATACTCACACTTTTTGTGCATATCTGGAAGTGGTAAGTCTCAGAAAATATGCAAGAGAAATAATGAATAAATTTTGGCGCATAAAGTAAATATTTAGAAATATCTCAAAGCATTTTGAATAACTCATATAACATTTCTAAAAGCAACATGCTCTAGGCTTGATGGAAAATTACTTGCTATTACTACTGATTTAATGATATGGCTGCTTTTGTTCATTATGATTAAATTAATACCTATATGGTAAAAGAATAATGTTCCTTCCCATTTTTGACTATTAAAATGGAATAAAGATATGCATAACATTAAGCAAATCTAAACCCTTGAGTCATTTTATAAGAAAACAAAGGTAATACACCATAGACATACAAGGTTTTTTTTGTTATATTAATCCTATGGAAAAAAATTGTCTGAGAACAGAGTTTACTAGCACACAAGAATTTTATTCTTCTTCAGGGGTCCAGTCAATGCCTAAAAAGAAGCAATTTGCTAAGTTGTACCTTGGGGCTTTGTAATTCACCACACATGAGTGAACATTTTACTTTGGGAAGGTAGTTATTCACGGCAAGATCAAATCTATCCAGTTCTATTTTGCACTGACAACAGTAACTTGTATAAGAATAACAGTTATAGTGTAGAGTCCAGTCCACCTTTATTTTGAAGCAATTCTTCAGTCCCTTAAAATTTTAGTTTCCTTTTTGAACATTTCTTATTGATGTTCTCAGTGTATTACTGTAACCTCTACAATGTGACATGAAATAAAAAAATAATAATTACGAAGGAATTTTGTGTACATCTGTGGGATTTCCACCTCTGTTAAGAAAAGCTTTCTTTTGACTCCACAAGACTACAGTGATCTCCCTTTAATACTGTGTTTCAAGGCACAAATAATATCTGTCACTCATGGCATACTATATTAGGTACTGATTTATATTATTTTTGTTATTTGATATGCTATATCACTTATTCTACTACTCAAGAATATTAAAAGAAGGGTATTGTCTGTTTTCCACATTCAGAAATTAAGATTAGTCAAGAATAACATGATATTGTTTGTAAATATCAGAACTTGCGTTCATAGCTTTTCTGTCCATCTTAGATGTAAATTCTTATTCTCATGTATTATGTTAATCAAAACTGAACTAATGTTTTCTGATGCACTTGATTTGACCCATACTAGACACTCAAAAGAAACACCATCAAGAGGCAAAAATCTCAATTTACTTATTTGTAGCTCTAGAGTCACTCAAATACACTACTTTAGAAGAGAAATGTCATCTATTATAAATGGGAGGCTGAAAAGAGTTCAGCTTACCTGATAAATATTCGTAATGTGCACGACCAAATAATAAACGATTCCCAGAGATTCTGAGCCCACTGGCAATGAAGGTCCATGGGGTGGTATCTCACAGCTCAAGTACTTAGAAAGTGATATAAATTACTGTCAAATTTTCTAGTTGACTGTAACTGACAGTTCTTGTTTGAATGCTGCCTCCCACAGGACCACTGTGTACTTATGCCCTGATATGTCATAGTAAATGTGTGTTACCAGATACCATTTCATTCTTGACCGCACCATTGCTTTGAATTGTCCCTACAAATAGAAGCATAATGTAGGTATAATACTACTAACTCTGCCTTATCCTTCAAAAACTAATCATTACATGGAGGAGATGGGGGTGCATTAGAAGTAATTTCCTCCCCCACTATTTCTTTTCTTTAGCTCCTGTTTTGAACTTCATATGGTGAGTTGAGTTTTATTTGATAAATGGCTCTCTGTAACCTTTGGGACAAAATCCAGACCCCTTGGCTTGGCATACCACACCCTCTATAATCTGCTTTCCAATTAGTTCTCCAGCCTCACAATTTGGCAGTTTCCCCTCACACCTGTGCTCCAGACATACTGAACAACTTGCTGTACCTTGGCAATGCTGTGTTTGGTTATGCCTCAGTGCCTTCATGTGTTCTACCCAGTAAAGTGCTTCCGCTCATTTCCCTGCTTAGCTAAATCCCACTCATCTCTCAAAATCTAGTTCAAGCACTGACTAGAAATATTTTCTACTTGATCTTAGCTGGATAAGGTAAATACAAATTGATATACATGTGAATATGGATGTAGCTACAGATACAGATATATATTAAAACTATACCACATGAACATTCAAATTTCCTCCAGACTTTTGAACCCACATTAAACATCAAACCTCACTAACTTCTGTTATCTATATAAAAACAAACATACTTATCCAGCTATATTAAGTTTAATAAAATTTGATGTTAAAATTAAATGTTAAAAGTGCTAAAGACTAGCAAAGAATTTACAATCTTCATTTGTTTTCTGTTTATCTATGAGGGTTTCATAGTTGGTTTAAAATGAGAATGAATCAAATACCTAAAATCTGCTATGAGACATTCCTCCTCTTCCTTCCTTTGTTCAATCTCAAAGTGTCATATATTTATGCACGCATTAACATTTGCCCAAAACTGTGGATAAAGTATTTTATGAATGTTTTGAGGATTGCTAAAGGTAATTTTAACGTTACACAATATATTCACTTTAGAATGCACTTCTTACTTAAAATTTAACTAAATTACTTTGCATATCCACATACTGGGGTCACCAAAAAATGTATACACAATTTAAGAAATGTTAAGAGTCATTTGCCATAATCAGAAGTATCTGAATGCTGATGGTAACCACTTTGAGCATCCCTTGTAATTGCAGAAGTTAAACGTGATTTGTATTCAGCTTTCATTATAGGTGTATACTGATCATTACAATTTTATTTTATTCTATTTATTTATTTATTTTATTTTTCTTTGAGTCAGAGTCCCTCTGTTGCAAAGGCTGGAGTGCAGTGGCACACTTATGGCCACCGCAGCCTCAACCTGCTGGTCTCAGATGATCCTTCCACCTCAGCCTCCAAGTAGCTGGAACTACAGGTGCATGCCACCACACCTGGCTAATTTTTTGATTTATTGTAGAAATGAGGTCTCACCAAGTTGCCCAAGCTAGCCTCGAACCCCTGGACTCAGGCAATCCTCTCATCTAATCTCAAAGTGCTAGGACTACAGGTTTGAGCCACCATGCCCAGCCTATTTTACTCTATTTTAATTTCAAAAGCATTTTTATTTCAAATTTTTAAATTTTTTAAATTTTATTTTTTTTTAATTTGAAAGATGTGGGGTATAATTCAGGATTAGGTCTAAGTGGTCATTGTACAGGTAAAGTTTGAGCCTCCCTTTGGACCCCACTTTGCCTGATTTGAAATCAAGTACCCTTATTGATGTTGTGTGCCCTCCCTCCTTCCCCCAACCAGCAGTATCCTGCTACTGCCAATTCCTTTCTTATAGTATTAATGGTAAATGTTTAGGGTCTTCTTTTCTTAAAATGTATACATTTTTTGCCACCTTCTGTATTTCCTTAGCACCCACTAATGTTATAATCAGTTAAAACATTTACAATGTTGGTTAAGTTAAATATTATATATATATATATATATATATATATACATACAATCACATAAACTTTTTAATGAGGAATTTTAAAGGTAAATTACATGGAAATAGCTTCATTTTGGAGGCTCAATAAATTGGATAAATAAATAATAAAATTACCACATGCATTTTTTAATAGGCATATTTTCTCAGCACTGAAGCAAATGCTGTCACTACTGTGTCATTGAAAAATACAGTAGCTACTTACACTTTATGATACAGTCTATGTGTTGCTGCCTATTCTATTTCCTTAACTTCATCAAAGGAAATGTTTAAGAAGAGCAATAGAAACAAAAATCCTTTAAATTTGAAGGAAGTTATCTATATAAACTTATCTAAAAGATAATTTGTTCAATATTGTCATATATTAATCAGCATAAAAAGTGGTAATAATCATCAGTTTAATTTAGTACTTTGAAAAATATAGTTGGTCCAAATAAGATTTTAATATTACGTTGATGAGAATGTGTGTGCAGGTCCTTGTTCTGACATGATTGTTAAATATTGTTGAGTAGCAAAAAGTGCTTAGAGATTTAAATAATTATCCCTTTGACATAAGACACTGTCCATTACCTTGAATCAAAGATGGATATGTAATATATGACTTCAATTTATCTTTTCACTGGCAGAGAAAGATACTATTTATCTTTATCAACTTGATTACTTCTAATACAGCCACCAGAGACTAGTCAGGTTTATATTAATCATTTTGAAGAAATAGACACCAAGGAGACTAAAGTCCTTTTTTTCCAAAGAATGTTGGAACAGATTTTATTTTTCTAATTATAAATACACTTTATGACACTGAAACTTTTAAATTATATTATTTGTAATTTCTGTATCATGGACTCAATCTTTATTCTGAAGCTAAGTATATATGCTTTGATAGAATATATTTGTAAAATAATGCTGTTTTGTATTGTTAAGAATAAGAGACTTTTTAAGGTAACAAGAGGCTTGACATATAAATGCTAGTAAAGAGAAAGTCCTGCAGAAGATTATATAAATTCTATGTCATTTTATTGTTCAAAAAAGTTCAAATCAACTCATTAATATATTAGCTTGCTCATATGGTTTAAATATCAAAATATATTTAAAATTAAACTCAATATTTCCTGCTAAGCTTTCTGTTCTTTCTTACTGACTTTTAACCACAGAATGATACTTTCTCTCTCTCTTTTTTACTATCCCTTAAATATGGCTATTTACCTATTTTTTGTGTTCTTGACAAATTAACTAAAACTTAATGGGTTAAAACAACAAATATTCATCATATATCATGATTTTGTTATTTTAGAAATTTTGGCACTGCTTATCGTTGTGATTTTTCTGTTTCATATGGCCATTTATGGGTCAAGTATCATTTATCTGTAATGCATAAGACCAGAAGTGTTTCAGTTTTCATTTTTTTCACATTTTTGAATATGTTCACATATATAATGAGATATCTTGGGGATGAGACTTAAGTCTAAATACAAAATGTATTTATTTCTTAGATATACCTTATACGCATAGCCTGAAGATAATTTTATACAATATTTTCAATAACTTTGTCCAGGAGACAAAGTTTGTGTACCCTAAACCATCAGAAAGCAGAGGAGTCATTATCTCCATCAACCATGTAGACAATCTGTGGTTGCTTGGCAACATCATCATTTCTTACTCTGAGTTTATGTGCTGCTAATTTACAATCATCGTCTTACATGTATTCATGCGTAAGTAAGTACTTAACAGTAAAAAATAGACAAACCACTGATACACTAAAAAGATAACGTGTTCAGGGTAACTAGGAAGCACAAGAGCAACACCAGAATACCTGTATCAACTGTTAAGCCACAGCAGCAACAAATAATAGCAGACTTTCAATCTCTACCTATGATACTGTGTTTTGAATAAAAAGTTACTTAAGCTGTATCTTATTTTTTTAGGTGAGAAGAAACATGAGAAGCAGGTGAGAGACCAGAAAATGATTTCTCTAGGAATAAAGGTGCATTCTGCTGGATGGCTTTTTAAAATGTTTCCTCCAGTGTCACCTTCCTTATCAACAGCAGATTCTTATCTTAGAAGCCACTCTTTAATTTTAGAAACTGACATGATTTTTTATTTTGTTATGAATGTGTGTTGTTCTACTCCTTCAATAAACCTATTACACATTTTTTACCATGTTGTCTTTTTCTGCACTTTTTCTGCAGTGTTAATGTCATATTTATTTTCACTATTATCACAATCGCCTTGCTTGAGAATCATCTGAGCTATTTCACCATCAATCAATGAATGAACAACTGGAGCGTTATTATTGATGTTAAAAACTTTTACAAGTCTAGGGACAGTGGCTCATACTCATAATCTCAGCATTTTGGGAGGCTGAGGCAGGAGAATTAACTTGAGCCCAGGAGTCTGAGACCAAAATGGGCAACGTAGCAAGACCTCGTCTGTACACAAAATTAAAAAATTAGCCAGGAATGATGGTGTGTACCTATAGTCCCAGCTACTCAGGAGGCTGATGTGAAAGGATCATCTGAGCCCAGGAGATCAAGGGTGAGGTGAGATGTGATTGTGCCACTGCACTCTCCATCCTGAGCAACAGAGTGAAACCCCTAACTCAACAACAAAACAAACAAACAAACAGAAAACTTATTAATTAAATATCCACTTTTTCCAGCTCACTAATATGCTCTGAAGGCTTTTTTGTTTTTGTTTTTGTTTTGTTTTGTTTTTGCATATGTTAGGAGGTTAGACTCTTTTTTTCTGACTTGCTGTATGGAATTCTTGAAAGTCACTACCTTGTTCATCATCATTGCTGAACATAAATATGTTCAGCAACTGCAGGCCAGAGGCTGTGCCAGGAAAGCACAACTGTCTTCAGTTTCTGCATTCCAAGCATTAGCAACAGCATATATGTGTTTCATGCTCAACTCCTTTTGAAAACTTTCCACACTCTCATCTCTGTTCACAGTTGCTAGCATGTTGTTCAAGAAAATGTTTTTATATTTACTCTTCATTGATCTAAGGATACCCCAGTCACATACCTGAATTAATGAAGTCATATTTAGGAGAAAGCACTTGGCATAAACATTATTTTTTACAAGAATTTCTACAGGAGAATGAGCAGAACAGTTATTAAGTAATAATAAAACACTGTTGTCGTCAGCTTCCATTCAGTGAGCACAAACCACTGCTACAAAATACTTGTGAAATCAATCATAAAGATGCTCCTGACAATCCATGCCTTTTTGGTAGCATAGAAAATGAACTGGTAGTAAATTAACTCCTAGAAAACAGTGAGGACACAAGCTTTTGCCCATCACTTCAGGTGTACACTTAGTGTGCCTGCTGCATGAACACACTCCAACACCGTTGTTCTGTCCTCAGCATCCTTGATTCTTGAAGAGGTTGCTTCATCAGTTATAGTCAGTGTCTTTCCTGGGAGAAAAAAAAAAACACCAAAATGGTGATGTTTCACCATTATTATTAACTTGTTCTGGTGTCAAATTTTCATTGGCAATGATCCTGGCAAACTCATCAATATATTTGTCTGCTGTTTCATGGTCAGCAAATGTTTTATCACCACAAATCTTTAAATATTTAATACACTGTCTTTTCTTAAATACTGCAATTGGCCTGTTGAATGTTCACAGTTTTTAAAAATTTTTCAGTTTATTGTAATAGATCTTTGCTTGTTTCATGATCAACATACCATCAAGTAGCATATGCTCACTGATGGATACACTCTTTTAGTATATAATTGTGAGCTTCATTTTTAGCTCTCTGTATAGTTTTTCTGTTTTTTATTAACTTCTGTTCATCTCGTTCAGCATAGAACTTAAATAGTTTACCTGTTTCTCTGGGTGATATATGATGGTCATTCTAACACTATCCTATTTTTATTCCACACACAAAAAGCCTGCAAATACCTCTATAAGTGATAGAAATAAGAGGTAGAAACTATGCTTGTCTATAACACAGAAATTCAAGCTTTTGCAGCAGTTTTTTTTTTTTTACATTTTCAACAATATCTTTACACCACAGAGCAGAGAATAAACAAACAAAAGACCTACAGTGAGTAATATGCCTAGGTCAACTACCTGTGGGGCATCATGGGGAATCTGCCATTGGCACATCTGCTCAGCACACGTGTCATTTTATTACTCTTTGTGGGCATGCTTGTGTGAGAAAATCTGGGCATGCACAGAAAAGATATATTTCAGCTGAAGGGGGCTGGGAGGGTCATTTTTCTCTTGAGGATGCTGAATAGACTAGGTATTATACACCTGCATTTTGACTGCAACTCACCAAATGAGAATAGATGCAAAGTTCGTCATGTGTAGAGTCATATTGGCACTAAAAAATTTTGGATTGTAAAATATTTCTGACTTTAAATTTTTGGATAAGGAATGTTCAACCTGTACTTGCATTTCACTGGCAGAAGTACTGTTGTAGAATTTCCAAAATGGCTAAAGTCACATGCTTGTAACTAGAATAGAGAACACACAAGGACCCTCTCCAGCAGCAACCTTACCATAGTTAAACTCCTTACAGGTCATTTGGTTTCTTCTCAGAATACACATTCTAAGCAGTGTGAGCAGAAGTTGCAAGACTTCTTATCAACTACGCTTGGAAGTCTCAGAATGTTATCTACAGTGGTTTCTATTTGTCAGAAAACTAAGTGAGGAGACAGGAATTATACTCAACCTCACAATGAGAAAATAAGAATGTATCTTACATTTAACACATTCTTGTCTTTAACCACACATTGTTTATTACCACCACATTCAAACTACATGACTTGAGCTGACCTTGGTGGTGCACGTTTGGCGGTCTACCTTCTCATGAGGCTGAGCTGGGAGGGTTGCTTGAGTTCAGGAGTTCATGGCCAGCCTGGAAAACATAGCAAGACCATGTCTAAAAAAAAATAAAATATGCAAACTTGTTTGATTAAAACACAGAAAGATTGTCTCTCTATATAAAAAAATACGGAGGTCAGGAAGATGACAGCCTAGCCAGCCAGTCTATGCAAGTCCTGGTGTGAGTGAGTAAGTGTTTGGAAAATTTTGTGTACATGCTGGTGAGCAAGTGGGCATGTGAGTGACTGACTGAACGAGGGTTAGGGAGCTAACAGCCAGTGTTCTCCTGGTACAGCGGCTGGTGCCACAGTTCATGGGCTTGGATCCTAGCAATTCATGGGACACAGAAGCTGAGTGCCATTTTCTTTTCTTTTTTAAATTAACAAAACCCTTCCTGGGAAGAAAATGCTGGGAGAGACTGTCTAAGTGGGGGCTCGTGAGAAAGGGGCTAGGCCCCTGGTGCAACAGCTGTTGCTGCAGCTTCTCTGCTTGGTCCCTGGCTCTTCCCAGGTCACAGAAGCCGAGTGCCATTTTTTTTAATGGAAAAAAGCTTTCCTATGAAAAAACAGTGGGGAGAGACCATTGCCCCAGGCTCTGCCTCACCATTGCAGCAGGAGAGAGCTGGCTCTAGGCAGGGCACTGGCAGCAGGGGCTGTGGAGGGAGTCCAGAGGCAAAGTCCCATGGAAGAGGACAAGAGAGGTACCCCACCACCATCTTGAGGTGGGGCAGAAAAGTGCTGGGACTTGCTCACCACAGAGCAACAGACCTGATCTCTGTGTCTGGCAGATCAACTACTCAGGGATTGATCATGACCCAGAGGAAATACCCTGAAAGTGCAAACTTCAGAGGGAGTGGACAAGTGCTGAGTTCCTGGTGCCCCACCCATACCCTGCTCCAGCGTCAGCTGTGGGACAAAGGGTGTGGCCAGAAAAGGAAGAGGAAGAACTTCAAAGAGATCAGTGGTAAGTCCAGGGCTGACACAAACCTCCTCCTCCCCAGCAATCCTCTAAATGTCAGACTCACACAGCTGGGCCACGACTGAGAGGGACAAACCTAGGCAGAGCCTGGACATCAGTCACAATAGGAGAACTCCGTGCCAGGAGAGACTTGGCTGGGACACCCACTGAGAGTACCTACCTGGGGAAGAGACAATCCCATACCTCCCCACCAGAGGAGATCTCCCTGACTATACAAGAGTGGGAGAGGAGGACAGCACCCCACCCACCTCCACAACCCCTCTTCCTTCTCTGCTTCAGACACTAAGAAGAGAGTGAAAGAGGTGGCTCTGCAGGACAGACCATATTAGAGGAACAATAACAGAGCCTGCTATAAGAGGGCAGGTTTTTTTTTTTTTGAGTTGGAGTCTCACTCTGTCACCCAGATTGGAGTGCAGTGGCCGCTCCCGGCCACCGCAGCCTCGACCTGCTGGGCTCTGGCGATCCTTCCGCCTCAGCCTTCCAAGTAGCTGGAACTACAGGCGTGCGCTACCACGCCCGGCTAAGTTTTTTTTTTTTTTTTTAATTGTACAGGTGAGGGCTCGCCAAGTTGCCCAGGCAGGTCTCGAACCCGCGGGCTTAGGCACCCCACTCACCTCAGCCTCCCAAAGCACAGGATTACAGGCTGAGCCACCGAGCCTGGCTTGATAAGAATTTTCATCCTGAAGCATGCTCTCATGAAAAGGCTGCTATTGCTAAGTGAGAGATAAGGGGGAGGAGGTGGAACAGGCAGACAGACACATCAGATGAGCCCAGCCAAGTGAATGAAAACACATGAA